>JAPWLS010001457.1:0-48530 GCA_028551675.1 Tineola bisselliella
ATAATATACAGAACTCGGGATTAACGAAGGGATTTTGCTGATTTGGAGTCCTGTTGGTGGTCTGGTACACTTTCAAAAATGGGGTGCGATTATTTTAACAACGTTTGTGGAGGGTCAAAATTGTCACCCCTTCTGTTATACGGCTCATGGTTCATTCATGATACAGGGTCGATCATTTTAAAGTACCGAAATTAGTGAGGAAAGGTGTGACATAAGTAGCTAACTCTATTGATGTTCACGCATGTATTGCTTGTAACCAGAACCACCCGGTGACATGTTTTAGGGAACAAAAAAACATGTTATAAAACCCCATATTAAAATAATAAAAACATCGGTTTCAAATGACATAAATTCTGTAATCAAATGCATTCCTATACAGTTAGAAACAGAAAACAGTCTAGGCGAATTCTCAATAATGAATGCCGTTTAGGAATTTTGAGGGGATTGTTTGCTTAAAAGCATTAAAGCGCTATCAAGTGTACTAGACAGGCTATTGGTAGCCAAGAACACATTTTCTTAATTAAAACACTAAATGTTTCTGAAGCAATTTGAGCAGTGTCTTGTTTAGAATGTTCACAGAAAGTGACCAAACATCGGATCCGCGCTTTGTTACTCGATAGACTCCATGTAGTTAATGAAAATCGGTTTGGCTTTCTGCATATAGAGAGGCAATTTACTGAAACGGTCTCCTGCCTCTTCGACCTAATGCAAAATATTGCCACGAGCGCGCTTGATAGACAAATTTGTGTCGTATTATAACGTAAGAAGAATGGCAATTTCAGGAGATTGCTTTCTGAAGACTGATATATGCGATTATGCAAACACATAATGCACATATTTAGGTTTTAATATCATCGTAATCGATAATGTGATATCATTAACTAATTTAAAAGACAACAAAGAAATAATAACATTTATCTTGGTAAAAACTTCATCTGGCTTGCTTATTATTGCGTTTATAACATTTATCATCTAGGACTTCTGTATTTTACTATTGCAGATTTTAGTTTGAGAAATGTAGGTATTTCAATGGAGTTTCAAACAATTTTACGATGGAATGGCTAGGGCCCCACAAAAGCCAAACGAAAATCATGAAATAGCCGCTTAGCAAAACGTTTACGGTTAAGTTGTTCTCACGCTACAAATTACTATGAATGACGTATTTTCATTTTTGCATCAAAATATACCTTTTGAAGTTTTAATATACGATGCTTATACATGTTTCGATTTGTGGATGTAGTGAGCATTCATCAGATATATTTAAGACACAGTTGGCGTCGAAGACTCATAAAAGGTAATAAAGTTGTCTTTAAATGTTATGACTAGCCCATGATTTAGTTTTACATATCTTTTAAGAGAATGTCAAATATAAAATATACAATGTTAGTAGATTTATCATTCAATCTAAAGAGACATAAGACGAGAATAAAAATATAATAAACCAACGAGTGTATAAACATTATATTCCTTTATGTTCCCACTCAGAATATAAGCCTATGAAAATTATTAATAAATAATAAATTAAAAACATATATCTGAGGGCACTCTGACGCCGAACCATGGCATTAATAAAATGAATGGACTGAGAATTAAACCTTGAATCTGATGCCTAAAAACTAGGGCGCTAACTACAATTAAATATCTAGAAGGAAATCCTAAAAAAACCTTCCTACCTAAAACTAGTAATTTATTTCTTAGGGAACTAAGAGAGTACAGAAATGTATAAACTGTTGTTCAATTTTAAAGAACTTTTAATCAAAGTCGACACGGTCGGTACACAAACTCACTGAAAACCAACTCGATGCTTGTCCAATCGGTTTATAAATTTGTCACACGACAAATCTCACCACATGTACTAACACATTCGATGTTTTGAAAACTCGATTTACAATGTTCGATATAAAATTCCTATAAGTTTAATTTTTTACAATCATCGTGCTGTTTAGGTACACTATTATTTTGCTCTAAACTTATATGGCTATGATTCAAATAATTAGATTTTATTGAGATAAAAGATGTTTTGCGAGTTAAACAAGTAACTGCTAGTTCTAAACAACGCACTGTCATGCCAACGGTAGCCGGTAACCTAACACCGGCGCATGCTCCTACCTCCTGTCTTTTAAATAAACATTCCCAACTAGAATGTATCCAAAATAACGTTATAAATCATTTTACAATCCATCCCGAGTTTTTGTGTAAATGAATTTGTTAGTTTCGTGACAATCTGTTCCGCTATTTGCTTACCGTCAGAAAACAGATGGTGATTCGAGCAACACTAAACACATTTATCATTTGTAAAAATTAATAATTTTTGTGTCATACTTCTTGCTTGAAATATTTTCAAGTTCGGCCTTTGTATGATAATTAAACACATTAATTTATGTCATATTGGTAAGAAAAAACATTATTAATGACACTATTTATTTACATGAATTAACTTCTTTCAGTGTATTAATATTAGGTAATTGACAAAGATAAGTCTATCTTTGTACATATGGTATAAATTAAGCAGAAAATGTTAGGTTTTGTATATTAGTGCCAAATTTGATTGCAATGTTCCTCTCAGCGATTCTTGGTTTCCGAAAGATGCTCTCAATGCTATTACAAGCAGGCATTTGCCCTCGTCGCACTCCAAGCGGTTGGGAGCGCTATTCAGAGAATCTTAAAATTACTCATTGGCATTTTAGTCACGAACTTCGCAATCGCCATTAGCGCTGATTTTTACTTCTTTAGATTCCAATTGGGTATTATACGAGTACCTAGTACTAAACATGCATAATTTAAAATTAAGTGTTTTAAAATGTATATTTTATCAGTGTTCTATTTTTAAATCAAAATCCAATTAACGTTAGTAATTGTTCCTTAGGTTTTACTCAGTCCCTCTTAATATAGAAATTTAAAACCGGACTGAAAGTTTATCTACGCAGAGCAAATTCTATGTGACTGCGTTTTAAAATTTGCTTTGCAATTCAATTCTATTTCAGTGGAACATTTTCGTGTTTTTCTTATTTGCGAAATCGTTACTGGATATAGGTACCTATACTATATATTTTTTTTAATTAGAAACTTTGTTTTCTAACCTACTTAATGTAATATTAATTAATATACTTTAAATAGCCTCTCACATTATAGTTCCAGTAATTTGTTTTTTATAATAATTTAGGAATTTTCGTTTCGTTACCTTTACGCGTATTAACCTACTCATGGTGTAGTAAAGCTGTGACATGTGTGACGCTGAAAATGATTCAGTGGAGTTGAAAATGAGCGTAAAAATTAGCGTAACAAATAATGTTAGCGTAATAAATATGTGTTGCAACTCACAATACAGGTTATTTGATGAAATTAATTAAATTATGGGTTGTTTTTTTTTATAATTACGTTATAATTAGTTTATTTTTTATAGTAGCTAGACATATGACCACATTTCGCCTGGTGTTCAAACACGGGGTTATCGATTGAGCGCCTAGGTTTTTACCAAATCTTTATTCAATACTACAACTTTAAATATTTTGTACAAATATTTATCGCTTAAATGTCAATATGTCAATCAGAAACTCCGGTTATAAAATATAATAATAATAATTCCCCGTGGCGCGCTCGAGTCTAAATTTGTTAAGAAATAACTCTAGGCATAAAATATCAGGAGAGAAAAGTCCCAAAACAAATTGTTGGCAAACGAGAGAAGTGTCCGAGAACGAAAATATGTTGATTGAATAAAGAAAAACTATTAAAACTTTCCCCTAGAGTTTCTGCTTCGCTTGATACAGACAAACGCAGTATGGTGCGTATACATATGAGTATGTATGTACCATCGGCAAAATTCAAGCAGCATCATTTTAGAAAATAAATTAATAGGTATTGACTTACAATTATTATTTAAACAAAATATGATATTTTTAGTATAACGAGAAGTGCTTATAAATAAAGATTGGACAGCGTAAATGAATGCACGATGTACGCATAAGATAAATAACTATGTTGACAAACCTAACGTATGGCGACACGCGAAACAAGATAGGTACTTGGCAATTTCTGCGAACACATCGTCATCCCACGAAAGTTTGCTTGATTCGTTATTAGAAGATAACTTTCCCTTGCGTTTAACATCGTATATAACTTTCGTAATACCTTGCTATTGCACTCATTCGACCGTATCCTTGACTTAACATTATATTCCTTTTCGAGTAGTAAAAATAAACAGTCAAGTACGAATTTTACTTGTAAAATTGAGGTTCCGTAATTATTATCTTAATATCATATCTACAGTGAGCATAAATAGTATATATTTTATCCAATACAATATTTATTCTATATTATATCTATTTTTTTTTTAAATATAAACACGAAAATAATTTACGCGGTTAAGTATTGCAGTTTTCCTACAATTACAATAGCTTTGAGAACGTTAGAAATTGGGAAAGATAAATCTATTAATTGTGCATCTATGTATAAGGGCTATTTTTAAATTCATACAAATGTAACCCTAAAAATGACAATTTAGCTTTATTTGTTCTGGAATAAAAGTTCTTACGACAATAGTATGGAACTAATATGTTTGTTGGTTATTAATTCTGCTCAATAAAACAGAAATCTTGTTCGAATCAATTTTTTATGATCTCTATTACATTTGATTATTGCGAATGAATGGCCACTCGTTATACTACAATAGAAGTTATATTAACATTAATTCTGTTATTGATGTCCTCTATAAGACAATGAGATAAGAAAACAATAAAACCTGCTAGTTTAGGGATGCCATATAGATTTTAGATAAGCGGTGTTGATATTTGAATTCTTTACTTTTTTATCTCTGATGCATCAGCGCGGTCGTTCGTTTTGAATTATTTGCATACCCCATTCGAGAATACGGTCCAAATATTTCCCATTCCGGTAGCAAGCCTTCGAATTCTTTGCTCCGTAAACGTAACTTTTAATGGACCCGACGTCAATTAAAATAACGTTGCACAGTTTTTTTTTCGTTTTTTCGAGAAAATAAAGGTCGGTGAAGTTTTTTGAATCTACGAGTTGATATGACTCTAGTCGCATTCTACAGGTGCAAAGTCCGTTGGTGGCCGACGTGTCAAACGGACGAGAACGCGATAAAAAAGTGGGAAATAGAAAAATGGGTGGAATACAGTTTTGATGAGTTCGTTTTTTGGGGCCAAATTGTTTTTTTTATATATTAGCCTAGCTTATGGCCACATTCCGCTTGATGTTAAGCTAGAGTGTGGTCCATGCGTAGAGGCAACTATTACTACAGATAAATGTCCATGTGCAACAGTCATCTTTGCTATGCCGGCTTGTCAACAGGGCGCACTCCTCTCGTTATCACGATTACTTCCAAGCTGATCCGGAAACTTCACGGGTTCCGCTTGAAAGTGGTGGTACTAGTCCGGGGCGGCATACCACTTTTTGTAAATATAACAAAGTTACATCGGTACCGGCGTAATTTTTGAAAGATTCGAACATGAGGTTTCTCGAGCTCGTACCCTCGTTGGGCTATAAAATTCTTGTTGTTTTATTTTTGTTTGAGAAAAAATGAATATTAAATTGTCAGGTGATTAGTTTAACTGGAACTAAGTGTTACTTTAGTTGCACGCATAAAAATAAAAAAGGACAATATTATGTATTTTTAAGAGAAATTAAAAAGAGGGTTCATGTTAAAATTCTGTGGTGTTTGATAAAAAATAATTTCCCTTGAGGGCTGTACGCGGCTTATTAATTTTCAAAAGCAGCGCATTAAACTTACTTCAATGTTAAAAATTTGCATAAAACAAGAAAAAAAAGACTTGCATCCCACGAAGATGGAAGACCACGCGGATGCTAATACGTTTTATGGGGGCTTTAAAATTTTGTATATTATTTTATTTAAAATATGGACCTAATGTGTAAACATATAATACTAAAAACAACTACTAAGTTTTGAAGTTATTTGCGAATTAACTGATGTAAAACTATATGCGGACTTACTATTGCGCTTATATTGATTATTTTAGTCCCACATTGCAAACAGATGCATTTGGCGATTGTTTTATAGTAGATATGTACTGAAACTTATTTAATAGATTTCATGCGACCTACTATCGCGTATGTTTTTGTTATTTTTATTCAATGTTTCATAAATAAAAGTTCACGAATAGACTTAATTGGTAAGCAATTAATAAAGATTAGAATAACATTTAAGAGCAGGTATATTTAATTTATAAAAAATCTTATTTGATTTAATACACTTTATCAGAATTCAGGAACAAAGTTGAAATCTGAAACGGTAAAATCATTGAATAATTACCCCAAATTATGTTACACGGTTCAAAAGCCCAGACATTTGGTAAACACAAAATTAAAACGGATAGAGCAAGCAATGAACGCGCCCCTCGACTTTCAATACCCTTCGTCATAACTAATTTACGAGTAACTGTATTGTGTTACATAGGGTTCAAAAATTTGCATGTAGGTATCCCCTGAAACCTATATTTAGGCAATATATTATTAATCTTTAATTTACTTCATTAACAAGAGTTATACTTTCCCTTACGCCTCCCCTATGCGAGCATATAGGCACCCCTTACACTGGGGATTTGCACCAGAGAGCGAAAATTTAAATTTGAATGACCCTTCTGTATTCTTGTTTAAATTTGTAACATACGTATAGGCATGTGTGTGGCTAGTGTAGGTGTTGGTATTAACGTACCTACAATATAGACTGATGAAAGAAATTAGAATAAATAACCAATAAAATCTTAACATTGCTAATAGCATTAAATAAAGTTTAGTAGATACAATACCACAAATGTACGAGTACAGCGGACTTTATTTATTTTTAAAAAATTAAAATTCTTTTGTTTTTCATTGATAGCCCAGCATATGACCACACTCCGCCTGATGTGACCACAGACAGATGTCCGCGCGCAACAGTCGACTCCACTATGCCGTCTTGAGGAGACGAATGTGCTCTGTCTAAATTGACAGGGCACACTCCTCTCGTTATCCCAGCTACTTCCAAGCTGATCCCGAAACGCGACTAGGTCACTTCACGGGTGTTCCGCTTGAAAGTGGTGGTACTTCCCCAGGACGGCATACTGGGCTAATTGCCATCATCAGTCTGCCTACCACTCTTTGGGTACCTATATTATTATACTATAGGCATTGAGCGACCAAAGAACATATAACAAAGTTACATTGGTACCGGCTTAATTTGTATATAATTTGTTTGACGTGTGGTTACTACCCTGTATATATCATAGTACTATTCTGCATTTACCCACTGCTGGCTGCAGACTACACGCGTAATACTTTGTTCTATCTTTTTTGGCAGCGCTCTTTTAATCTGCAAGTAAATGAGGATTGCTTTAATGTGGTATGTTATCAAGTCGTTACGACCGACGTTCTAGTTAGTACTTAAGCTTTTGCAAGTCAAATAATCAACAACTATTCCAGTAATCTCATTTTCGAGTAAAAACAATCATAATTAGGTCTATATTAATGAAAAATTAATTTTGTAAATTCTTACTTTATGAATATTCTCTTTGGAAAAAAAAACAAATAAAATTAGTTTTCAAACGAAATAACTTCAAAAGCCAACTCATTAATGAATGTCCTAGAGCGTAATCAACTAGCTAGCGGCGATTAAGACGTATAAACAAAGTTGAAGTCACTGCCTTGAGACAACGGCCGGTTCCCTTTAGCTATTTACCTACCCGTTTCACGACCGAAAACTTTTCCTTCGTAGGTAATTTATTTTTCAACTTAATCTTATAAATTTGAGGTCGTCGTAGGTCCTTCGTCCTGCACGCGAACGTTCTTAACAAGTCGTCAGTCGCGACATTTTCATGCCGGTTTTTAGATTTTCTTCGTAAATGTCATTTCTTGAACAAACGGAATAATTATATAAGAAAAATAATATAGAAATATAATATTTTTAATCAAGTATTATGAGAATGTGATTGCCTAATGATTACGTTTAAAATGAAATGAAAATTACTTACTAGAAGTAGAAATAAAATACTTCCGTTTAAAAATGGTTTTCTGTGAAGCTTGTTTAAAATAAGCCAGGAACTTCAAAATCGAATAATAAGGGGTTAGTACAAGTTCTCCAATTAGTTTTGTGTTATTTTTTCATTTCGTCGAAGCTTTTGACGGGAACTAGGTCGCGTAGAGATGTTGGTTGTTTCCATAATCGATTCAAGTGGTTTCGTTATTAATTAAGGACTTTCCCTGACTACTTCGCCGACTACAGTAAACTAAAATGATCGATTGTGTGTCAGCTATTAGTTGTTCAAATATTTGCCTCGGCCATTTTGAGGTTATCTCATTTGAGAAATCTACTTCATTATCAAAAATTCAGAATTTGCTATTAAACGAATGACTTAGTTATTACGGTTATAATTCGGTGACCTCTTTATATTATTATAGTTAAAATATTTTAAGTTATAAGCGAAATAGCGTTCTAATATTAAAAATATATAATATTTTTTCTGACGTTTTGTATTCATTAAATATAATAAGTGAAGTAAGTTCGTTGTTGTTATCAAATCGCTTTGACACTAATTCTCACGAAATAGTGGATAAAATAATGTGATAAACCGATTATCTTAAGTAATTAAGCGACCCCTTATGAATAATTCACATTTTATCAAACTAATAAATCACGTACAAAAGTTTTTATTTGATTTACGCGCGGCTACTTTGTGATGTTTACTTAGTAATAAAGATTAAAAAAGAAATCTAGCTTTTATCTTTACCACGCAAAAATACAAACTTTATATAAATTTTGTGGATCGAAATATGTGTTCAGTATATTTTACATTTCATATTTGAAAGTTTTTAAGAATGTAACCTGCAAATTTAGAGAAAAAAATCTACAAAAAATTAACTAGTGATTTCAAATTAATAAAGAATGACTCTTATCTCTTAAAACATCAACCCGAAAAAGGATACGATGCGTTAAAAAAAAATTGAAGTGACAAAAATGGGACTAATTATTATGATAATACGATCGTTTATCAGAGAATCGTGGGTTGGTGTCCATTTGGGTGAATAAACAATTTCATAAAAAAATGTAAAGTTTGATAGGATAAGGTGTGATGACGGCTATAACAGACATCTCATATCTTTTTTATTATCATTAAATGCTCAATGCTCATGCGATGCACACTATGAGGTAAAACTATTAAAATATGAATAAATTACTTAATGACTTAATTTAATGGACTTTTCATTACTTCAAGTTTTCATATTTATGTTATTTTATTAATATGTTTATTAACAAATTTAAATAAAGTGTGGATGTACATATATTTGTTTTAACCTACATATAAAAGGTATAATGTAAATAACATTCATGGAATTACTTAAATTGTGTTAGTGAGATAGCGTGCAGTCATATTATGATGTCATAAAGCCATGGTATATAACCTAATCATGAAGTTATAAAGCTAACTTCACGTCTAAACCACATATTACCTCCAATATAGATAAAACATTGGGTCTAATATTTTGTAATGAAATGTCTAAGAATTATCTACGATTTTATCGAAGGAGATTTTATTAGTGTGAAAAGGTTTTTTAGATGACACGGGAAATATAAAATGATGCTTTTGTTTCTTATCATTTTACTTTTAAGTGTGAATAAATTAAACTTAGATATAAATGGTAGGTATTTAATATCTTATGGAGGTCGTAGAACAATGACGAAATATAATTTCGTTAATAGAATATTTAAAATCGATAGTTAAAATATTTTTTTAATAACCAATCGCAAGAAATATGTTGCGAGAACGGTTGACAATTTACGACTTCATAGGTTTTTCTGTGAAAAGGTAAATCTGCAATTTCTACTTTTCCACTGATGTGAAATAGACTTAAAAGTAATATTAAAATTTGGTATTAAGAAGTCGCGGCATTTCTAGGAATATGGTTTCATGACTTGGTATATGATTACAGTATCTAGTGAAACATGAATACTTGGAAATGACTATATTGAGTTACGGCTAAATAAACTTTCGGGTGCATATATTATTATATTTTAGTATGATAAAGGTAACAAAGTTTACAATGTAGAATAGATTAGATGCTATATTACTGCTTTATATGTATGCACATAGTCTTTGTATATTGGGTTGAGCATATTCAAATATTATCAGTAAGTAATTTAAAAATATTATAATATTTTTATGTTAGGAAAAACTTTGTGGTAAAATATTTTTATATACGCATATATATTCGTCTAGAAATATTTTAACTATAAAAATAAAATTATTTTAGTTCAACTGTAGGTATAAAAAAAATTAAAGGAATATATTATAAAATAAAAATAACCAAATATACTTAATAGTTATTATTTAATACTTAAAAATTTATAGCGTAATTTTAAAATATCTATCCTATTCAAAGGAAGGTCTTAAAATATATTTGAAAAAAAAGTTCGTTCGTGATAGAATGCAAATACACGGCCATTACAATATCGTATTTAGCAAGTCGTTACTGAATATTTACCCGTGACGTTCGTGTCGCAATGTCCATTCCACAAGTTTTACTTTGTAGAAATTGTATTCCAATTTAAGTCGTGCATTTCCACTTATTACCATGCATAATTAATAAGACTTTTATCCCTTTACTTATACTAATAAATCCCTGCATTGAACGTTAATTGTGAAACATAAAAAATATTGATTTGCCAAATAATTTAAAATAAATATTATGAGCTAGTAATTGGATAATAGGCACAAAGCTCTCAAAGTACATAACACCAATAGTACCTACCAGACGAGATTTTTTGGAGATTCGAATTCGACCGTGTTCGAATAGATGTATCAATTGCGAACCAACTTCTAGACTTACTCGGGCATGCTTTCATTATTATTGTAATAAGTAAAATATTCGTTACTATTAAAACTTATATTTTTTAAAATATTGTATAAAATATATTAAATTATTTTTATTATTTAACCATTTTTTGTAGCTTTACATGCTGATATATACATCTTTGAGAATACTAAGGCATTATATTTGAGTCTTTTTTTTTTGTGAAAGAGTAATCAAAATTCAAAATTTAGAGTGAATTTTAAAAGTAATTTGTTTTCAAGGTATTTTCCATGGCTGTAAGATAACAAAATAAACGAATATTATTACGTCATATATTGACAAAAGTTGAAAACTTATTATTAAGCGCAATTTCCTAGCAAATTAAAATAACATCAATTGTTTTCTATTTTAATCAATTAAAAATGTAACACGAGTTTGTAAAATATACCTATCTTTTCCAATTGCAATATTAGACGGTGACCACATATTGTACTGCAACCACGTGACTGTTATCAAGCCGGGTGCCCACTTAGCATATCGCTGGACGAAGGTAGTGGTAGCTTTTTGTAGCCTTAGCGACGGAATATACCCCAACACAAAGAAATTTAGCATGGTAGCTGCGTTTCTTATTTCAATTTATTACACACTCTTTATTACACATTTATGACTTTCGACACATTTACGACATAATTTCGACTTAGAAAAGTTTAGAAGATTTTGAAGATATATGCATATTGGGGTAATTAATTATAAATCTCATTAAATCTATAATAAATTCTATAATATGAAACATACATTGTTACCTATACCAGTATCGAGAGACTTAAAGTTGATTAGTACATTACTAAAATTTTGGTCGCTATTACCATGCTAAGCTAACTTTGGTTTCGTGACGCCTCGGTTGTTTTACTGGAATGCTAAATGAAATATTTTGGTGTTTGTCGCAATTTATTTATTTAATTTTGATATTCCTAGCACATACATTACTTTACTTCCTAGAACGCAAGTATGTTTCAAATACATAACATTTCATACTTACATAGAGTTTGTATATAGCTAGAGTTGTTTTAAGTTATGAATGTTTTTATTATCACATTTTGTAATATGGAATAATTTCTCCCTGATTGTTGGTGCAGAGCACAGTGTGTTCACTTCATGCGGTTTCATGCGTCTGTGGTTAAATGTAAATTTTAAAAAACATTGAAAATGCTGCTATATATTTTCACAATATTTCAATAACATTGTTTTCTTTTTAATTATACTTTAAAAAATTAAAATAACATGAAAATCGAATTTTATTTTTAAACACAGAACGGTGTATCTATATAATTGAATATGATATGAGATTTAATAAAAAATGTTATATAATTGAAAACTTTTTTGTTATAATTTTTCGAACGTAAACATTTTCCAATTCGTTCAATGTCACGTGACACGATTCCAGCATTTCTCTAAGCACATAAATCAACGCCTGCTAAAATATACATAACATGGATTAACCTAGGGTCCAGTCACTTAAAAGTACTTAGAAATGATTAATTTGGGTAATTAAAACGAATTAGGTTAATGTGTGGGTTTTGAACGCGAACCCTTTTTCTTTTTCGTGCGAGTGCCGTTAGCTTTCGCTTATCTGATCGCATTAATCACAATTTCCACCCCCAATTAAACGTGCTGGTCGTCATTATGCCATACGGAACTAGCACTATTATTTTCCACTTCGACAAACCTTCAATTAAATTGTAGTCTTGTTTTACACAATTATTAGAATAATTAAATGTTTTTCACATTGTTATGAAGCCATTATAATTTCATATATGAGCATTATTGCATAAAAAGTAGAGTTGTGTTGAGTAAATACTAAATACAGTCTAATTTTTATAAGGTTTTCGTTTAAAAAAATAAGTAGTATGCCTAGCCCTTTCAAATAAAGACAATTATTTGTTGTTTTATGCAGAAGTCATTGTTTGACAAGCGTCAACCGTGCGAGGGCCCTCAGCGGTCACAAATCATTCTAACACCTGACCGCGGGCAGCGTTATCGTTGTGGCGACGTGAAAAATTACCGCCTTCCAAACGTTCGCGGTCACACTTTTTCGTTTCCACGCCGTCCACTAGGGAGTGCCACGTTGTGGGTCATTAAAATAAATTGTTGACGACAACTGGCGCGAAGGACTTTTACAGCGACCCCTTTGCCCTTTATTGAAGGAAATCGCAGTTTTGTAACGTCACAAACTGAATTAATTAACTCAATCGTTTAGGAATTTCTTAATCAATTAGCAAGGAAAACTAATTAAAACCCAACTTTGAAATTATTTGAATAATTTTATTCTATAACTTTCTTATGAGAAAGAGAGAGCTTATAAGCGAAGTTTGAAAGAAAGCCTACTCTTTGTGGCAAAACTAGTAAATTAACATTTTTAGATTTACTTTTTAACTCTCAGTTTATGACCAAGTCAACCTACAATATTCTTAAAAATTATTACAATGATTTCAATCCGCTTTTTAAAAATGATAATCTCTGTGGGAAGATATAACATATTATATGTAATAGTAATGCATATGTCATAAAACAACTGCAGACGGAAAATTGTGAATATTTTATGAAGATTTAAGCATAAATAAAACATTATCTTTGTGGAACTGCTCAATAAATTGTTTCCCTTACATATCAAGTCAGAGTCATAAACTAAGGTATGTTAAACGACTTTGCTGAGTGACTACGCAAATGAATTTTTCCCAACTTATTCTAACAGGATTCCACTAACGTCTTTAAACACATAGAGAATAAAGCATAGATTGGTGTAAGTGTTAAGAGTATAAAGTTTTTCATATCATCCTGGCAGAAACATCGGCAGAGCGCTTCACCCGTCGTAAAAGGGGAAACTTTACAAATCTTCGGATTTCGTACGCTTTCAGGGATTCATAATGTATTTATCTACCCCTCGACACATCAACAATAGCTGGAGTTTGTCACTGGAGGGCTTTACACGACAGTAAACGTCATTACTTATTACATAATTTTATACACAACTTAGAAGGTCGAACCTTCGAAATTGCTGAAGAAACTTTTCAAATCCTTTTCAAGAATTACAAGTAGATAGTGAAATACTTCATAAATTCAATTTGCCTCAACAGTCATGCGCAGATTGAAATATGGTATAAATATAAAACATTTCACAGAACTAGATGATGCCCTGTGATGGTGAGTGACTGAAACTTGAAAAATGAAAATTCAAAACTATTGGTCAAATTATCTGCATTTTTTTAGGTAAAAAAGAACAAAAGATAGTTTTAAATAATTGTAAACATTTATATAATGTACTTCTGCTACATATAACCCGTGTTAAACTTGTAATAAGGGTAAGCATAGACTATGGCGCCGACTGGAAATGAACTCATAACAGTTTTACGAGAAAACGCCCGACGGCATCGCCCTATTCCATACACATAGTGCCCGTGGTCGGATAGATATGACAGCTATTAAAAATTGCGACTCTACCGGAGGATCGTGCATTTTATAGTTAACTTTTAGTATGATTTTATTTTCAATTAATATTATTCTAACATTCAATTTTCAAAACATATTTTATACAATTCCATGAAACCTAAATCTAGACATAACACTAATTTGCTTTTAAATGGCTCTATCTGGAAATGTCAACATAAAGATCCATTTAGCGTCTACGATCGGTTCATAGAAAAAGTGAAATCCATTCTGTTTAACACTTTTATTTCATTTAACTCAATGTATATAATTAAATTGGAATATCTTATAATAAGGAATTTATATAAATAATAATAAAAGTTTTTAAGCTGCTTACTATAGCTATAAACAGAATGGTAAGTCGCTCAAAACTTTTTTAATTAAATATCGTTTAATGACATTTTTGATTAGATATACCTATATATATATAATCAATAAAGTCATATAATATATATATATAAAACAGTACGACTAAACTTAGTATGTCTTCGTAGTGTTGTACTAACTGTAAGTGATCGACTTATCACGATTGGTAATGAAAAATAGAATGGAAGCCCGGTCGGTGTACTATACTCTCGTCCATAGAACATAGTCCACTGGGTTTAATTTGTCCATATTTACGCATCGTTGATGTTGAAGTACCAGCTCAGTGTAGTAAGTAAATGCCGCGTCATCCTCATTGACTGTCACACAACATTAAACTGAAAATATTTTATGATGAATTCTAAATGAGTACGTACCTCTTATTACATCAATAAATATATACCCAATAATTGGCATTACTCCAAAGTAGGATACTCCGTACTATAGGGATGTTAGGATAAAGACAACAAACTGACGAATACTTATATTTTTTTAAATAATATATAATAGTACATATATTTATCTTCATCGGATATTCCGGATAGCTATAATATATGCTATAACTAACTATAGTTATAAAATTAGCATTTTATAATGCAATTTTATAACATTATATCAAAATTCGGAATTTTACTGTATCATTTTGTATAATAATCATAAAGTTAATAAGCCTCCCTATAAACAAAGCTAATACGAGCTGTTAAAGCCATATTGGCTGTTTAGCTTGCTGTTTACCTTTCTAAATGAGCATCAAACGAGAACGAACTGTTATTGGAACGTTACAACGCAGCGGTGTATCGATTTATTGCACATTGTAGGCGTGCTCTTTAACATCTAGAGTGCAATGGACGGAAAATTAGTCAGTTTTAATTAGTGAGGCTAACACTACTCCTAAATAATTTTCCGTTATCTATTCATATTCATTTGCGATTTTGTTACAAATATCGTTATTTGAATTTAGATAAATATAGGTATCATTAAAACAATAACCTAACAATATACCACTAAAATAAATAACCGTTTTAGATTAGCACGGAAGTGACCAGGTCAACCTGAATGATACACACAGCGGTAGGGCAGAGACTACTTCTGCCTAGAAACATCTCTATGTGCATTCTAGTTTAATATGAATTGGCTTCGGCCACATATTTGACTTGCTATAAAAATAAAGTGATACTCGAATATTGTTTCTACTTGTTCTAGGATTCTTCTATTATATTCTAGGAGACCGATAACTCAGTATTTCGCATAGTTTTGAAGTAGTAAGCTTCAAGCATTTGCCCAACAATCAAGGACTCTTAAAATGTTATTTATCCATCCTCAAGACCTAAGAAGCAAAGTTTGTTAATCACAGGATTTACTTTACTCTTCACATTGACAACGTTCTTGTATTACGATCTTATAAAGGCTTAGAAATCTGACACGACCAAATGTTTTAGAAGTTTCCGTTTTACTTATCACTCACAAACACGTATTGAGCGTATACGTGAGTTCTAGTGTGACATTGTTTTTTTCTTTTACACGAAAATGAATTAAGTATGCGATTTATCTTCTTCCTAGAGGTGCATTCGGTTAAATTCGGTTAAAGATCGCGTCTTTCCTCTGAGCAGATGAAATGTCAATGTACATTGTACGTATTCGTAAAAAATATTCACACAGATATCTGATTATTTTAAATTACTGTAGAATTAATACATAGGTTTGCGCGTAATTAGCTACCAGATTATTGGGATAATAATATGATTAAATAAAATTTGAATAATACAATGTTAAAAACAAACATGGCATTAAATAGTATTAATTTTAATAAATTTTTTAATGAGATTGCATACGAGTCATTAATGATGTGCTATTGTAAATTTTGTGACATAATTGAACAATTCATGTATTCTGCTCGGTTAATTTACAGACATAATATTAAATTATATACGGACATTGCATGCCGGAACTACTGGAAACGGGGGTATTGAATTAAAAAACCGCATTGGTTGGTTGCAAATAACTTCTAACTTACTTAATTAAAATACTTTATGCAGCTTATTTTGAGTTACTGTAATCCGACAATTCTAACGTTTTGCAGCTATTGTGGTCGCTGCGAAATTGCAATGACTGTGAATAGGTACACACACAATAACATTATAAAAATAAACACAATAGTAAGCCACATTGTCTTTTAAATTATTATGTGTCCGTTTGTTGTAAGAACTAAACCAATATATTGATCAAGAATCAAGATACAAGAGGCAGTATTTTGTATAGTTAATTATCCAGAGAACGGCAGATAATCCGAGTGGGCACGTGTCGCGCACGTGCATGTAAGCCAATGACGTAACTAGATTAAATTTATATAAAATATTTATACTTGGGGTAAGTAAAGGAATTTAGCGTAAGCTAAGATTAGCAATGATATAGATAAACTAACATCGTTTGTTCTATACTAATTGTACCTTTATATCGAACATGTACTATATGTATGTATATCGATACTATAAATTAAATTGAAAAGTGGTCATTAAAGAGGATATAAGAAAAACTACTAAATAAACTCTTTATATATTTATTTCATAAAGTCTTAAGTACCATTACAAAACAAAAACATAATAGTTGAAATGCTCAAATAAAGTCCCCCTTCTTATTTATGCCCTTGCAGGCATTATAATGCAATTGGTGCTTAAACAAAGATTTGAATAACCCAGTGAAGTGGTCGGGTCAAACATTACAGAAGATCTGCTCGAGGGCTCACTTTCATATCTCGTGGAATCACGAAACCTTAATTTTAAACATAACCGCATTAGTAGGGGACAAAGCAAGATAGCCCCTGGGCCAGTCAGAAACTGCTCCGAAGTTGATTGATAATTTATGAGCCGTTTTGTGTTTAATTAAACACACGTCTAAAACTAATTGCGATTTGAATACTCACTACATATATATAATACGTATCTACATAATATATAAGTATTTGAAGTTTTTTTGTTAAAATATTAAAATAATCGGAAATTGTCGTTTCGAAAATTACATTATAATATTGTTTACTTCTTTTAAAACGATTTACACGGCATATAAAAGTGTTGCATTTATAGTACCAATTGTAAAACTCATCTCACAAATGCACTAGGTACGCAACGTTTTGTGTTCTAAACAGTCTTAAGCTGTTCTACACTGTGTTTCGTTTTTATATTAACGCATATCATAATGAACCCTGAGTTTGTTTATTTTTTTTGTTCAATATACTAATATTTATTTTACTTTAATTTACATTACAATAATTATAAAATTTAATAAAACCAGGTAGTTTTTTTTCATACACATCAGTACAAAACATATAAAAAATAACTTCATTATTCAACATTTATATTTATTATAGATAGTGTAACATAATCTCAACAAGGAACACATTCACGTAGCATTGTTGATATTCTAAACCTCCTATTGGTGACACTCAAACTGTTCTGAAGTCGCCGCACAGTCGCGTGCGGATACCTCGAGGTACGGATCGTGAGTGACGAATATTTAATATTTTTATTTTTTATTTTCGTCTTCCTCGCATAGCCACGATAAATGTTTTATATAACTTAAAAATATGTACCAGAATTCTTTTTTAAATGGAACACTGTAAATATAATATATATATAATAAAATAATCACAAAAATATATTAGGTTTGCAAACTTTTTTTCTCAACAAATTTTTCTCCTATATATTTGTTAATGTTATGTGTAGGTTTGTTAACTGTTTATTGTGTATGTTTAAATAAATTTACTATCTCCAATGACTAGCTGGTAGAAAATTGTTAATGGTATAAAGCTTGCTTATTATAATATCAGTGTTTGATAAAAAATAACATTACCTATATAAAATAATAATAATATAAGACAACGCAAATAAAAATTATGTAAGTTCTATACCTTTTAGCAAAATTTGTCCCAAAGAAACATATGACCAAATACTCAGCTAATTAAAATTAAGAACAATGAATTAAACTCGAATAACATTTGAATATCTGGCTAATTGATTGAATTAAATTAATTATAATATTAAATTAAATTGTAAATGTAATAACTACATATTAATTTGTCTTGAACTATAAAACAATTATCATTATATAGTATAATATTTGTACATATAAACAGTTAATATTCAGCGCATATAGCCCGCAACGAATAAGTCGATCGTTATAGGCAAAGCGTTAAACGTTATTTGTCCTCTCAAAATTGTATTCCGTTAAATATGAATGAATTTATTAAATTGGAAATAAATATTTTGTATTATTTAAGCTATTTAAACATGATTAATAATTATGATAATTGTAATCACAGGAATAGGATATATATTTATACATATTTAAGTTATTGCATAAAAACTTGAAAATACCTACTTTGGCAAGGAACATTGGCTATAGCTAAGTAAGTATGTAAGTAACTACATAATAATTCGTGCGTAATGATAAGCTATTCGAAGTTTGAAAATATCTGTTAAATGTTTTCATTAAATATAATCTAGGGAATTGCCATCATTAACATAAAAACAATAATAATGTTTTACGAAACAACGCAGTCATGTTCGTGTCTAGTACAATTTTAGTATTATTATCAGAAGCAAACTTGCATGGTTGCAAAACAGCAATGCAATTAACAACGAGTGCACCTTTTTCTAGGTAAATTTCGTGTGAAGATAGAACATTTCTGCCCGATAAGGATAATTTATTTTTGTAATATGAATTATTGTGTGTATTTTTTAAAATGCCGCCAAAACTATTGTTTTATTTTTCAGGAACGCACGTCACGTGACGCATTTAACAACAGTAAGGAGTGGTGCCATGTATAATAGGTTGATCATTTGAAATATTTATTTTTAGTAACAAAACAAATTTATATAGGCCACACAGAGAGGTTATAAGTATATAATAATTGTTACATTACATTGATATATGTTCCATATTCTATATCTTCTTGATATAAAATTACAAAGTTTATGTATTTTGTGTTCAAATTGTACACAAATTGTTCCATTTTATTAACATACAAGTCTCTTTTGTTATGAGTTATCTGCACACACAGACAATCAAGACAGCGTGGGTTCAGTTGCCTGTGGGGCAAGCTTTTGTTGTACTGCAAGTTATTACTCTGGAAGCCGTAAGAAGCACCTCACACCTACGGACCCACGCATATATGCCCCGCCGTCTCTACAATAAAATCTTCATCATTCTCTGTCCGAGCCCTCTAGGTGGCAGTAACAAATTGGTCATTCTTCACCACGTAAAACGCCCACCACCGCTCTTGAAGTTCTGTTGGTGCTCATTTTAATGCCTTTTAATGGCCGTGCCTTCTGAGATTATGCGCTCGCTGCGACGCAGACGTTTCTAGGCAATATAAACAGTAACTTTATGCAGAGATTAGTGTTAAGCACAATGACTAGGCATTACGAAACAAAGGAACGAATTAACTTGCATTTTGCATACATCGCAAAGTGTAATGTGGGTTTTAAAAAATCTCACATAATATTAAAACACACAAATATCATGTGACGGTTATTTTTCTAAATGTCTCTCTGCTTCTGACGCTATTATTTCGAGTGAATTTTCATTTAAAATGACCGGAATTCCTTCACAGACACAGAAAAGGTCGCAATGTTGCAAGCGAGCTAAGTCTTAATCTGGCCCCGCGGGCTGTGTGATACGACTGTGCTGCGCTAATGATATCTCAAGACACGCTTTAGACTCTCATACATTACACTTTATGAGACGTTTTTAAAATTTAAGCCAACGTTAATGCATTCTGCCCTGTTTACTGTAAATACTTATTCAAATTTGTAGCGGCGACTCATACAATGCAGGCTCTTTGGAGATCTTTGTGAAACGCTCGAGCTGGAAGATTAACATAACACGGCTGCAGTGTATTCAATGAACAAAGTAACCGGTATAAATAAAATTTTACGGTTTACCCTTATATTGAAAAGGGAGTTCATGTTAGATCATATAAAGTAACTGCGGGTTCTGTGGGAACTGAATTGAAATGCAACGAGAAGATTGTTCTACTGCTGCAAGTGTTATTATGAGATGTTTTAACAATACCTGTTCGTACAATGTTATACATACAATTCAAATCAAACTAGAGCAGAACACAAACATATAATTAAATGTGTAAAATTTCTATATCTAATAACGAAATTGAAAAGGTACGTCTATAAACCTCTATAAAACATATTAAAGTACATAAATAATTACAATACATAACCATATAATTGAATAATTATCGTAGTAATAATCAACATTTTAATGAGTTTAAGTTTTTAAAACAAAAACAATGTGATAAAAATCGATTTAAAACTTAAGGCAACGATAAATTTCATAATAAAATGAGCTTTGAACTCTGTTCTAAATACTTTATTTTCTTCGCCATTCCTCGCGGCTATTCCATCGTTATTGGAACGAATTGTTTCCCAAAGTTTTAATATTAAAACGATCTGATGTTTAACTTTACTCGTACTTATTTATTTTCCTGACAATTATTATATTACTTCTTAAGAAATATTTTGCTTACTTTTAAATTTATAACTTTCTAATAGTTTGTTATCTTATTAATTTTTCTTTAGTTAAGTAATAAATAAAAACATGTCATTTTATTATCTAATTAATATTTATTTTTCCTTACATTTTCCAGCAATATTTTGTAAATAAATAAAAAATGTACGCACAATCGTTAAACGTATAATAATGTGAAAGAAATGACAGTGATGTTGAGGTTATTCGCGAGCATAATTTACGTGCTACGTCGACCGCAATATAATATAAATAATGATAGATGTAAAAGAAGTCAAAGATGGCGAATCCAATAAATATTAAAAATATGATAGTGTCACTATATACTACTAGCAGCTTTAATGAATAAGTAAGATATATCGAAGCACCTAGGCAGGAGGCACCTGTTTAAAATCATTCTGAAAACGTTCAAATAACGAATTAATATAATTAGGCACGACAGAGTATTTCGTTTCTATGAAAGTACTTGTTTCAATGAGAATTAGCATTCTGTTCATTCATCATTGCGATTCAAAGGGAAACTCTGAAAAGAAACCAACGAGGAACTTGAATCGGAAAAACATTTTCTCTTCAAACTTCAGACGCGCTCTTTTGTTTTGTTATTAATAAAAAGTAATTTACATTTAAGATAATCTTTGATTTATTTATGAATATATACTATAACATATTTTTAAAAATGCAATCAAAAATTTTAAAACTTTTAACATACAAGAAGAAAGAATTGACCTACCGCAATTTCCTTTCAATAATTTTTCATTTTCGCGTAAAATATTGCCTTCAAGGTGTGAAAATTAATGTGTCACTCGCAGTTAAAAGAATATAACAAGTTTGTTCAACTTTAAAATGTTTAACCTATGAGTTTCTTCTAAACATATAACATCCTAAACAAGTGGTATTTATTGTTTTAACTTTTACATAACAATATTATGTTTATAAATTACATGTACAAATGTCTAATATAATACAAATCTCATATGAAGATATCTACTGTATGTCTATTGTTTGCCTACTGATATTTAAATATACTACAAAAGTGCAAACTATTATTTGAGAAAAGTATATTTTTAATGCAATTAAATAAAGTTCAAAAGTGTAGTGATACTAGCAATATCAGTATTGCAAAACTTTATTCCCAGTTCAGTCCGCGAGTCGGCTCATTTCAGAATCTCTGGTACGGGTTTTGTCAATGCACATGCAAATTAGCCCTCTGCTAGAAAGACCATTTCTGACCGGAAAGTTTAATAGCTTTGCGTTTCTAACTTCCTCCAAGTTGGCAACAATGATTTTAAAACTTACTTTGTTGTGTTGGCAATTGTATTGTATTTAATTATATCTGTACCGTGAACATCGAGGACATTGCGAGTTTACTAACTTTACCGATAAATGTACACATTCATGAAGCAGGAGTTACGTAAGCAGAGATCTCATGATTTTGTTACAAAGATTTTGAATAATGAAATATTTATAAAATTTCTATGAATATCATGTTTATTATAACTTTTTTTTTTATTTCTCGCGTGTTTTGTTTTTTGCTAAATTAATTTCATCTGAAGGCATATTCTAAATTGTACCAGACAAAGTTGTAATTTATCTTTGTTATAAAAAGTTAGAAAAAATCTCCAAGATTACAATTTAAGAACCTTTGTTAGTATATCGTTCCCTCGTCAGATTTAATTTTACAATTGGTTCGTTTTTGTCTTAATAAAATTAGAAACAAATTTCACAGCGAAGTTATTAGAAAAAATTCAATATCTTAACAATAAGTTTTTAATTAATTTCCTTCCGGAATCTAGAACGGTTTATTTTGTTCTTAGCCTCGAGCGTTTGCTCCCGAACATAATAATAACGGCTGTATTAAACATAATTTTCATCAAGAGTTAACAACATTTTCATATTTGAAGTTTAATATGCGAGTACTTAATGCTATAATTAATATTGTTTGCGGTTTATTTGGTATTGTTTTATTACAAAAGACTGGGTTCTTGGCTCATCTAATGATTCGCATTCGAATAAATTAGTCACCGATCATTAGCAAAACAATCGATAGGAACATTTGTTTGTATACGTTTGACAAGATCGATAAATACCTGTCCCCTCTGTTTATTCAATGCAATCGCATGGGAGGAAGTGTGCTAAATTACATATTGTTCTATAATATATTGTAATGAAATGCACTCTCTATACGCACTACCAATGGTTAGTGAAGCGCGAAATTGCTTAATCAGTCAGCTGCGTAATATTACTGCCTCGATGATGAAGAGATAGCGTGTAGCCGTATAGCAATGGTAATACTTCTGTCATCGACCCAAATTACGATTTCTTAATTTATATAACTGAAATTATTGTTGACCTTGTTTAAATCGTAATGTGTTCACGTGTGAGTAGATAGTTAAAAGCTAAAAGCTATTAGTATAAAAGTAGGTATATATATCTGTGTGCATGTAGATAAATTCAACCAAATGCAATAATACCTATTGTGGAATGAAAGAGATCCATACAAATGCAAATGAGTTGGCAATCAGAAGACCGTTGCCCGCTGGACAGGAAGTTAAATGAATTCTGTTTCATACTCTGCTACTACCCATGAACTGCAGCATGTAGTATCCTGTAGATTTTATTTTAGAAAATCATATGAAAAGTTTACTTTATTACCTATTCGTAATGTTATTCAAATAGTACTATACTCGCTAGTTTTATTAATTTAAATCTAGATTTATAGAGTGTTAAACTTTTATAGCTGTCCGGCATATGACTACACTTCATCGAATATCAAGTTAGCATAAAATGCAGCCCGTGAGCGAAAACAACTGCGGGTGACCGCTATGACAGCTTGATGAGATGAATATGTCACCGTCCAAGTTATCTCTGTCTTGTTTCTGATACATTCGTTACACACATCTTTTATTCAGGCGCAACCTTGTTCACGCCTAAATGCCCAGTTATTGTCTGAAATCATAAAAATGTATATATATATTCTAGTTGTTCGTATGTATTTTCTTAAACTCCTCTTTGTCTGTAAATTTCTAAGTAAATGGCCCTTGACGGCTATCGCAAAGTCAAAGAAATAAGGGATCAACAGTACCACCCACTTGTCACATACAAGATATATTGGCCTTCTTTTTCTAAAATAAAAGCGTTGTTTTATTTTTCATGAAATAACTAAATCTATTTCTAAGTCTCTTTAAGATGCTAGAACGTAATTAGAAAGAAATCGTAAAATGTCATCAAAACACTTTGATCTTGAAGTTCAAGTATAGTAAAGTAAATATTTATTTCGTGTCAGAGTGTTATTTTAAACATATGTTTGTTTTATACTTGTCTTGGTATCCACTACATAGTTTTTTGAAGAAAAAAAAACCCTGTAAGACTAAATACGTCACGATATAGATAGTTGTTTGTTGTGTACAATTTAATCCAAATTATTCAACAGTTTTTTTGCAGTAAATCTTATAATTATATTACTTACCGAACAAATCTTCCACGTCTATGCAATGCTAATGGGCGTATAATTTGCATTCGGGTCATTCGTCATTTAGTATTCAAAGCGACGAGTCTTAAAGTGAATCGAAACAGCAACTTCCAATAGGAAAAACATTCCCATAAAGAGGCTTCTACTGCTTCGTGCCAGGTCGCAAATTACCAGGTTCAATGGGTCGGCGGAATTCGATCTTGTTAACAGTATCAATCTGGAATTTTGATTAGGGAGTTTTTCACAGAAATTTAATTTTACTTTCTTTTAAAGCTATGTTATGAATAATGTTCTAGATTTTATAACATGTATTACAATGTAGTGTTTTCTGAGATTCTGCGCAAAATTTAATTGAAATAAGTTTAAAAGAATTTAGGCCAATTATCACCGTCAGAACAGTGACTGAGTAAACTAATTAAAATCTTTTGATCTTGGTTCATATATGGCCCATTAGTGTTTGTTATAGTCGTCAAATATACAATACAAACATATATATTAAATTATTGTAATTTATAATGTCAAAAATTGCAATGGTATTTTGCCGAACAACATGAACTTATGAGTTATGAACGAAGATAAATCGAATGATACGTAAAAATAGAAGCCGTTGAAGCTCTATAGTTTCTGTCTACCCCAGAGGGATAAGAGCATGAAATTATGCATGAATGTGAATTTATTCAAATACATTCATGTAATTAATTTCAATAAACACAAATTTTAGTTCCGCCTCGTGAGCTCAAAGCCTCCCTGTTAGGTGAAAATACATCTTTGCAAATAGTAGGTACATAACAAAAGTTAGCTTTATGCACATTTAACTACATATATGTGCACGGGAGCTAACGTCTCGAGCAATGTGAAGATGCCGCCGTTTTATTACACCTACCGGTTTCTAGAAGTTTTCTTAGTGTGCAAAGGACTTTCAAAATATTAATAAAAACTTTTAATTATGTTCACGCTTTATATAAACATGTAGCGGCATACACGCATCTGTCACACATTAAAATTGTACGCGTTAGTGTGACCTCACTTGGCATTAGCATTCATAAATAGATTAAAGTTTTCCAATATTCAGATATGAATCTCAAATTGTATTATATCTATTAGTAAAACCCTTTTCCTTTATAACCTAGCTTCACATTCACTGAATCATTAACAGTAAAATATTCACCTAACTTGCATGGTTTAGAACAATATATAATTTTTAAATTACATACACTGCTAATTTTGATCGAAAAAAAAAACAATGTAATTTTTATTTTCATTCTAGTCGATCTAATATTTAACAATTTTGTTGATGGAGCTGATTACATCCTTAATTATTATTTTAATTTGGGGCCACTTTTACTACGATCCAGAATAATAAATTCGATTAATATAATCCAAATATGTATAAGGTTTATTCAATCAGTCACCAGCTGACGTCGAACTAAATTAAAGCGATACAAAACTTGCCCCCAAAGAAATTACAAAGAGAAAAGATAATTGTTTAATATGATTATTATTTCGTCACACCCCACAGAAGAATTTATTTGACGCCCGCTGCGTCGTAGATTATTTCTGAAAAGAATTATGATCTAAAGCAGGCCTTCTTACGTTTGGTTTTCATCTTATGGAATTATATATGACGTTACTTTAAACGAAATTTTAAAAGTATAAAATTATTTGATGGAATAAATGACAATTTTAAGCATATAATAGTATTCTTAGTCATTCCTCTCTTTCGTAAACAAAAAAGTTTTATTTTCCACTTTTCTGAGATATTAAGTTAACGAACAAAGAAGCTTTAGGCACCACCAAATTAAACATGACATAAAATGTTCTGTGACAAAAGCAACTGAAGTGGAAAAAAACTCACTGTCTGAAGAATAAGTTGAAATGTTGAAATACAGACATAATACTTTTACAATTTTGAGAAATACAAGACTTATTTGATGTAAAACTTGCTAAAAATATCCATAGTAATTTGTCTGATTTACGAGTATTTGTCGAGTCTCACATAACTTATATTTTACTTCTTCGGCCATAAATAAAATGCCTATTTAATTTATATCTTAACTAATAAATATAATTTTATATGTCCTTAAAAATAGCATTTATAATTATAAATATGTACAACATTGTTATTACGCATTTTGCAAGACCGCCTCTTGCCTTCAAATCTCTAAAATGAACGCTCGAGTGTCTCAGTACAAAAGGCAAAACTCTTAAGCTGGACAAACCGCATAAAGCACAAAACAGCTTTAAGTGAATTAATTCTAGAATTGCTGGAAGTAAGATCTTTGCAGTTGTCTCGTAGTTGCTCAGCCATTCAGTGTCGCCAGACAATTAAATCTCAACGAAACAGACATTTCATTCGTAATAATATTAAAACTACTTACAAAATTAATCAAATCCATTAACCGTTATCATTCAAAATTTATTAATACAATTCATATTTTTTCTTTAGCTAACTGTTACACAATAACATAAATTATTTTAATAATTGCGTCAAATGTCACACTCCTATAATTTATATGAAATATAACAAACAAATTTAACAAAAATAATGTTATTGCCTCCGGAAACCATCTCGTTAGTGATCAAATAAACGTGAGTATCGTGTGGACTGTTAACATTGCTTTTCTCTCCATGAAACTTTTCTTTTTATATCAAAGTCTTTCTCAGACTTAACGAGATTCTGGTGAAGAAATTCTTTTGTACAACTGGTCTGCGCATAAAGAATTTATGGATTTCATGGACTAAACAAAACAAAAGAGTTCAATAAATTGGAGTCCCCCTGCACTCCTTTGATTTGGCGTACCCTAGTCTCGTCGATCGTATGCAGTTCAACAAAGTAAACAGAATGACCCCCTTCAAGCCTAAACAAATATAAAGAACAGTAGAAAGCCGAACTAATTCATTACCGAATGCGGGAAACAATAAAAGTAAAAGACAAACGAGATTACCGATAAATCTAAAAGGAAATTTTTCTACATGGAAGCGGCTTATCTACTTTACGTCGCGTTTTGGGAATAAATACTGTAGTCTTACTGCAATGACGACGGTGCCGAACTTAAGACTGCTATTGTCTATTGGGATAAACGAGGACCCAGATAGAAAGTGGACGCGCTCTACCTCCTCTCGTAATCTTTTTATTTACTGCTGAATCTCTACTGACCTAATCATTTTGTTTGGAGTTTCTAACAAAACATTGCGCCCGCGGCTATATAAGTACACTAACGAGCATATATATATAACTAAACAATAAACCAAATGTATGACCTGAGCAACTAAAAAGTGTTCTTTGAGAGCCTGTCGTCGGCCGAAACTTTTAAGACAAAGTATTAAGTTACTTTTTCAATACCGACCGGGGGTTGACAAATCGAAGCGAGAGACACAAATCTTGTTTACTGTTTAATAAAGAGACTGAGTCTTTACAAATAATTTTGGTTGCATTTGTAGATTGAAATTTCAATACTGTGAACAGAATATTTTGTATGTACATTATACATTACTCTTAATATTATAATTATCTCTTTATGGTATGTTTGGGTGAAACATTAAAATTTAATATAAAGTCCTTTAAGATCACCAATAAGTCGTTTTATTAATTTTGCAATCACGACCCGTATTCTCACACATTCCAAATTTAATCGAACAAAGCTACAACTCGAATCGGTGGCGACAAATTTTCCGTTTCGTCGAGCATTTTCCTCTAAATGCTTCTATACAATTGCTGGTATTGCCGTGAAAATTGTCCGCTATTAAATGACATTCTAAATATTCACGCTTTTGATGGACGAATGCGAGATACTCGGAGCCATTTCAACATTTTATAGACTTTTAAACTCCATTAGAAAACATTACTGTAATAATATTCATGTTTTTTTTATTTACTATCTAAGAAAACAAGTACGTGAACAATTACGTTTAATGACTATGGCATTTATTTTGCTTTAATTTTATAATTAATGTTAATTTCTAACCTTTCCTTTAACTATATTAATTTGCTTTTTAGTATGTACTGTATACATAAGCATTAATTTATTCCATCCTCGTATCTCTACCTAGATTGAAACAATAATCTATAACTTGAATTCAGTCAAACGTAGCTTCTGTTTCTGGTTGACTTATTACTGAATGTGTTTCTAATCAATGGTTATACCCCCCTTGCTTTATGACTGTCGGTCGGCCTCCTGGTTCTCATAAAGCTTACTCACAAACTGATTCATAACACATGTCTTAAGGTATAGAACATAAACGTTATTGTTACTAAATTATGTTCGCTCTTTCATTTTAAAAGACTAAAGTTTGAATAAGACACTTAGATATTCTTTAAATTTAATAGACAGACGGGTTATTCATTCGAGAAACAATTGAATTGTTTATTATATTGCAAATAATGAATAATGATAGAAATACGTCGCGTATAACGAACACATTTGTAAATATTATATAGTAGTATTATGTTTTTATTGTTAAGTTGAGGCAAAATATTTTGGAGAATGTATTCTATTTTTCTATTTACATTACAGTTGTGTGCTAATGCAGTAATATAAATGGAATATATTCATTGTTTGCAGAAATATGTTGTCGCACATCCGCTCCATTAGCAGATACGAATTCGGCTATTCTTTATTTACTTAGACAGAAAGGGTTTTCATAGGATTATTTTTGGTTTATTTTCTACTTAGAAATCCTTTTTTGCTTTAAGATTAAGTGTGCGTATTTTGGCAAATGTGGGCACAGGATTGGACTATAAAGTTAGGAATTGGTTTTCTGATCGCAGTCGTTTACCCTTTTTATTTTCCTTTACAATAATATTTTTATAAGTTTTATACGGAATAGCATTCGGAACGAGGCTGCATGCAGTCGCTTTATGAAGCGCTGCACTAAGACGTTGTTTAACTTTAAAACACATATGTGTATATGTACAATGTACATATCATAGGCTAAGAATTATTTACTAATACGTCATTGATTATACCGAAGTAAATTCTTATTACTATTTCTAAATATATATTTATTGTTAATAAAATAGTAAAAAGGTAAGTTATTCTGTAAATTACAAATTGCCTTGCCGACGATAATGGCAGGTGAAATGGCAATTCAACAGAAGCTAAACCAAAAAGCTGTGCAAATATTTACGAAAATCTCAAGTGGCTTAAAACAAATTCTCAAGAAAGTACCTCGAATATTCGGTCGAATTTACCTACAATTTTATTTCTACTTTTCAATTCCTTTATGTTTCGAATGCCACTTCAAGTCTGTTTGATTTTGTTAAACATTGAGTATTTTGTAAACATTTTATGATGGTGTATTGAATTACAAGCTTCCATTGTTTCTTTGGTTTAGCAAAACTAACAATATATAATACATATATAAATATACTTTATAGAAATATTAGTAATAAAAACTATCAAAACGTTACTTATAAGCACCTTGGTTACATGTTGTTATTATTATTGTTATAAAAAATGTTATGTCAATATTTGGAAAGTGAAGCCCCTAAATGTATAACTTGCTCAAACTTTTACAAGTTATTCTCATTAAAACCCATAACACTGTCAAATGTTTACATCGTCGCCGGAGAGTCATTAGTCGACGCGCTTGACGCCTGCGCTTGCACATCTGGTGAACGCATATTGGAAATGATTAAATTTCAAAACCATAACAAACAACTTGAAGCCCCTCAAGACGATTTACTTACTGTCATAACTTAAAATGTAACAGAAAATACACACACAAATTGTATCTAAAGTGGAGATGAATCACTAAGAAATAATCGGTAACAACAGTTTGAATTGAATTACAGATTACTAAAAAAAACTATAAAGCGGGCGCTAAATCACGGAGCGCCTAGTTTAACTGAAGACAAAAAGAAAACTCCTTTGAGATTGAAACACAATAAAACTTTATAAAAAGAACAGAAGCTGCATCGAAATCAGTACAGTGAGACAAAGCGGCAACCGACGCAAGAAGTATCAAACATAATAAATTATTCCTCGCGCCTCGCGACAAATGAGGTCATGTGTTTCTCCTTTAGCATTTTTTTTCGTTGTCGGCTTCCCGCGGGATCATGTGTCTTCTATTTCCGTTTTACGTATTGACTGCAATAACGATTTGCTTCTTCAAATTGGTAACATGTTCGCGCTGTAATTTGTGCTTAGAGAGGGGAATTTAATTAGGACGCGAAGATGATGGATCCATATGTTACTTTAGAAACAATATTTAGAAAAAAATGGCAATAAAGTATTAATAAAAATAACCTCTAGTAACATTGTATATTTGTCGATAGATATCTTTAAATTAGGTAAATAACAGATGTTTTGCTTCAAATTTGTCCTTCAGAATTATTTCACACGCCGCCTTTAACCTATAAAATGATTACAACAAAACCATTCTAGTGCCAAAACAATCAAACTTCACCTTGGACAAATCTACTAAATCCTTTTGGTTCACTTTCAAGTCGACTGAAGAAATAAATACGTCGGCAATATACATTACAGTCGAAAGCGAAGTTACATGTGTTATTTCATAAGTGAATTGAACTATAACCACTACTGAACAGCTGATGAAAAACAGCTATAAAATACATCGTAGAAACTATTACATTAAATATTAAATTGTTAGGCCAACACATAACTATCTGAATAACAAAGAGACATAAATATGTTAGCAAAAGAATAAAGTACCTAGTAAATGGTGCTTTATGAAAAAAACATGAGGTTATACTAGACAAGTCTCATTCAAGTCAAACCAAGTCACATTCAGTTACATTCCAAATTAATTGTAACTATTACAATAATAAACCACAATTAAGCTATTTCTGGACAGACTCACATTTCAAGAAAAACAAAAACGACGCGATTAAATGAGTACCGATGTCTAAAGTTAATATAATGGGCTCATCCAATTGACGTCAAAATATTTCATTATTAAACGAACAATAACCTAAATACTGTACAGAAATAACTACGGATAAGTATCATGAAATAAACACATCAATAGTTGTATTATTTTGATGGAATTACGACTCCTGCGGCGAAGTAAATTTTATTATATTTCTCCTATGGGCGTTATGTATCTTTTATTGAAATTGGTTTGTTTATAGCATTTCATTTATAGATTACGGTCTACGTATAATATATACAGTACTTTTCTTGCTAATATTTTTCATAATTTTTAATTGTTATGTGTTTAAATGTCATTGATGTTGCAAAATCAATTGAAGCGATGGTCAATCGATTGAAGATAATTGATGACAAATCTAATTATCGTCGATGACCAGTTAACCGTTTCGCACCGCAATTGTCGTCATTTGTTTTTTTTTTCAACCGAATAAGCTGAGATGGCGCTTGAATTCCGCACTCCAATGGAGTCCATACATTACAAAATAATTAACAACCACGATGGATCAGTCACGGAGCCGCTTAAAACCTCCGCTAGTATATGATTAAAGGTACATTATATGCTTACAAACTTATTTTAAACATTATACGCAATATACGACACAATATGTGTGTATAGTTTATTATAAACGTCTAATATAAAAATAAAAAGCAAACCGAATAGAATTCATGTACGCGCACAGAATAAGAAAGGAGACAAAGTATTGAAGTTCTATTTACGAGAATAATAATATGCGAATTTATAAACAAGATGTTCTAGAACGTTCCCCTTGTTCTAATAAAAATCATTGTTGCTATTATTTTTGTCTTATTTATACAAAAAAGGGTGGAAACGAAGCCAAATTACTTTAAATTGTTTTATTTCTTGTCGGACCTATTTGGCCTGGAACAAACCAGTTGTAATATTCATCATGCCTTAGCCTCGGGACTTTAAACGATGCATGTCTTTTTTATTTCTCGCCTCGATTGTTGCCAGAGCGAAGTATTCATAAAACTATGGGATGCAGTTTCTTGTTTTACACAGCTTTTTATAATTCAAGAGCCATTTCTTTGCAAGGACAAGACATTGAGGCACTGCGCTAGGAGATGCTTTATTTCTTGTAGTTTGCAAAGTGGCTTCCGTATGCTATTCCTTTGGGAATGATTCACTCTTACATTTTTGGTGTGAATTAATAATAATGCTTTAGTTTAAAGCTTATTATATTTTTATAACAGGCCATCTTCCTCTTATCTGATTACTTCCAAGCTGATCCTGAAGCACTACATTCTCTACTGTAATATTTCTTAGTCACCAGTATATGTGAGCTGCCTATCAAAATGTTAAGCGAGTTATTTGATACGCGTTGTAAAACAGCAATAAATTTGCTATTACACCGGAGTAGCACATAAACTGTGTGGGATACTTCCAAATGGTTATTTTGCCACTAACAAAAGATAAAGAAAACTACTTTATGAAAGATTGTTGAAATAGTATCATGCGAATTTCTTTGAGTTTCATTGAAATTTCTTTATAAAATATCACAGTGAAAAACTGTTTGTGGCAAAGGAAAGAACGGTGCATCTAACTAGAGAATTGCATAAAAATCTCAATAATGCATAATTTTATATTATTTCCTTTGAGTTCGAACCAGTTTATTATTATCAAAAAATGAAGTTAACACAATATTTTGAAGTATAACTTTACAGGCCCTTAAAAATTACTCATAATTTTTCGATATAATATGTATTAGACATTAACTGAACACGCATGTCATTGAATCACTCGCAAAAGTATATATTTTAGTTACATTTATTACGGTTAAATTTAATGATTACACTAAATTGCTAATAAATAAATGTCAGTATTGAAGACAAAATTTATATTTTCTGGGAACTCTTCAGTTTTATGAAATAATAATATTATAGCACTATGATTATTTTAGATAGACATAGCGTAATATATATTGTAAATTGATTTCATATGAATTGCATTTTTAAATTATAAACTTGCGCATTTTCTAATCCGCCTAAAAATAAAAATAATATGTTTTGAAAATACAAAAAAAAAAACAACCATTTTTTTAAATATAAATTATGAAATTAACTCCTTAGGATTTATTTTTTATCATATGTCATTTTAAAGTGATCTTCGTGAAACTTTATTTGATGTATGGAGGTATTTTGCGTATTATATCGAGTATTATATATTTATTATTATAATTATTACAAGTTGTGGGTATGTTGGACATTTTAAATGCGTATCAATAATTAAAAATAATTTAATAGATACACTTTTTAAAAAATACAATTATTATCTTATTTGACAAAACCGTTTTCATAAAATTATATTAACGCGTGGATGTCTTGTAAAACAGACGCGTAACTAACCGACATGTTTTCAGAAAAGTTTCGTAACAACTAATGGTTCATTTTGTCAGTGTAATTTATTACATATTCCACTGGGCTTTTCTACGGATTTTGTTAATAAATCTAATGTCATCCTAGATAATGTATTAACAGTTTTAGATATTAATAATTTAATATAATTTCTTTCTACAATTCCGTTATAGATTAGATAGACTGATTAACAAGAGACTTAAATTTTTATCTATTAAAAGTCATAATATATATATAAATAAACATATCTAAATATACAAGACATAAAATGTATATGTATTTTCGTATTAAAATAGCATGGGGATTAGTAACATTAAACATCGAACCACATGGAAGGCAACGATCGTGATTCCTCACATACTCCGACTACCAAATTTCGGACGAAACGCCCATTAAAGCGACAAATTTGTGAACGCGGTTCCATAAATTAAAGTTCATTAAAACTTAGTCCACCGAATCGAATGGAAGTTTTATTTGCTCCAAATTGAGCTTTAAATCGTTGATGGTGAGAGTCAGCGATAAACACCGCGTTTCATTTTTATTTCCAAGTGAATTCTGTCAATTTGGATTTCTTTCACGGTTATTTCTAATTTTAAAAGTATACCTATATAAAACTGAATGAAGATATATGTAATTAAAGTTATGAAATCTATTTAAATAATCAATCACAACTTATGAACATTTCTATTTAAATTTTCATTTGTTAGCGAGCGTAATACTATTTGTCAATTGTGTAATTATTTCAAGATGTTCGCACAAATTATGAGTAACATCTAAAAATAACTCCACATCACTTTGTATTCTTCAAGTCACCGAACCAGGTTTCGGTAGATTTATGCAAGTGGGCAGCTGGCGACTTTTTGTCAAACTGCTAATGAAGATTTGTATCTGTCTAAAGCTTTAGTGCGGTCTGCGTGTGAATACAAACCAGATTAGTTCTTTGTGTCTTGTTAAAATATAAAGACATCACTATAATTTATTTGTTTTATCTGTGCTGATATTATAAAATGTACCTATAGTTCATTTGTTTGAACCATTGTGCCACCAAATAATATACTTATATATAGGTAAATCTATCCCCATTAATTCATATAAGTTCATAAAACTTAATTAATAACAGGAGAAATAACGATACGCGTGTTACGTACTTATTACAAAATTGCTTAATACTGTTCTCACAAGATAAAGCCGTCATATCTGGTAAAACAAACAACGCCTCATACTGTCTTCACACAGATTGTTTCCTGTTTGATAGATACATCGCAGAGAACAAAATAATAAAGTAACTACCCCACAGGCGATCCTTAATGGGAAACTAACAAGCATAAACTAAAACACGTAAAACAATATTAAACAGCCAAGGGCTATTGCGTCCGCTACACAAACTCTGAAGAACACTCGATTGTGAGCTGCACCTGCTTTGCGATCGCTGATCTTCGCCTAATTTATTTTAGAAACGAGAAAACTTTTAGATTTCCCTTATTATTATTACCTTCCGTTCTCGGGCGAAAAGTTTTATTTTGTTCTGTAAACTTCAACAGCGCTTCCTTGGCCCTGCGTGCGCATGACAGGATACGTATCCCGCTTTTTCATATGCCGAAAAATTAGAGTCGGCCATCACTACGTAATTGAAGTGTCAAAAGTTATCTGATTTTACTTGCAAAACGCGTAGCGATATGAAATTTTTGCTCGCAGTCGAGATCGTTCGGGGGAAAAAAGAGAATTCGATATGAGGAGAGTGTCTGTGCAATCAGCATTCGACCTACATTCCATCTGATCTGCATATACGCATACTGATCGTTCGGTAGCGAATAACTGTGCGCACACTAATTGAACGTTTAACTAAAGAATATAATTATCATGAGCGAAATGGAATACTATTAAAACGGAATATTAAAAATTTGATGACGTCACAAACGCGTATTCGTTTTAATAATTGTGAGAAAGGCAATAATATAAGAAAACTTTCATTTTACACTAATAAGCTATTATCAACTGCAATTAGACCTAAAAGTAGAATAGAACTCAGTAAGTGCCTATACATAAATAAACAAAACTCTCAACCTCGTTCTGTCTAAGATTTACAACCTTGAGGGAATGTGTTAATTTTTACAAACCTTCCAATTAAAATTTGTACGTATCTACGTTAATATTGCTAAATGGCCAAACTACAGTAACGATGTCATTATCAAATCCCTAACAAGGCTGTGTTTACCTCTAGAAAATACCGCTAGTAAGAGTAACTAAGCAAATATTGCACCAGAAACGGACGTAGTGAAACCACACAAAGAAATTGTCTTAATCAACTCAACCTAATTTACATTTACAAAAAATAAATACAACTAATTTAAAATACTATGCCGCTTACTACTGCTAATATTTAATATCGATAATTTTACAACCATTGTACAGATGTATTGTTTGTTAAATTTGTATGTTTTTTTCTAAGTAAAACTACTCTTAATGATTTATATTGTGGTGAGAGAGCATTATTCAGAGGTTGACAGTAGAAGCTAACGGCTAAAAATAAATGCGATATAAGTGTTTTAAACTAGTTAAATCATGATCACAAATAACTCGAGATGTCACTAAAATAAATATACTTTTCCATTACAAAAACTCATTCTCATACATTTAGAAATAAACCTAGCAAAATAAGTAGCTATTCTTGCATAAACGTGCACGGCTTATAGATTAAAATGTATGCAAAGCATTAATGCAGCTCTATGAAAAAAAAAGCAGAACTCGAGCATCGTGACGTCAGATAAGTCAACATGCACCTCATAACTGACAGGCGCAGTGCATGCATTCTTGATGAACCTCTTTCTTTGGACCTACTGTTTCTTAAAGGCACAGGGAAATGACTTGACATTTTACAACTGTTGAATTATTTAAACAAATAGGTTGCACTGCATAAAAAGTGACGATTTAATATATATCTATATCAAAACACAATATACATATATAATCTTTGTTCATGGTTTAAATATATTTATATTTTATAAATGTAATTTTCAATTAAAATAATATTATATACAACAATATACAAATTAAAATATATTAAATAACTTAATATTAACTCAAAATATGTAAATAAAATCTATGGGCAATGCATTTTAAAACAAAACAAAGGTGTTATCTCGTCATGAATGCAGCTAGTCCCTGGGCATTGTGAATGGGCTCGTGTTCCAGTAATAATGCACGAACGCAAATATTAGCACAGACTCAGACGTACTAGCAAAGAGAATAGTAGAGTTCTGTTGTGACTAGATCGGACTGACAATTGCAAGGCTCGATTTTAATTAAATATTAATTAACTGTCTTGCAATTGCTTGCAAGATTTGCCTTCCATATAACCTACAGTTTCATTGTTCTATTAGAATATTATATCATTAAACTGTCACAAACATTTGCAAAACTGTTAGAAGCCTTAATAACTTTACATACAAAACACATTTTAAAAATATTATATATTGAAATGTGAATTCTAAAATATTACACACACTACGCATGTACCGACTATCCCGGTAAATTAAAGTAAAACAAATGAAACCGCAGCCTTCTCTAATGAGACGGGGAAAAATGCTGTCTTTGCTTACGCTGATGTCATCTAGAATTTTTCAATTGCTCTTTAAACTTATATGTTAAGATAAAATCTAATTAATAAAAAGAACATTTCAAATTACGTTTTTTGGTCTATTTTGTACAGCTAAAGTGTAACACGAAATGCGTAAGTAAAGGATTTTATGTCGAAACTTCTTTTCCTACCCTCCGCGCGCTGCCAAGAAGCTGATACTTTCGTAGGCTCCCTTAATTAGGTACAAAGTTCCCAGACTCGATTACATGTTTACGACTCAGATGGTCGGTTCGTCCCCTACTTAACGAGACACTCTTTATTACAATTTTGGCTACATTCCAGCGACTATGGATAACGAAGCACATCCCATTCGTTTAGAGATGATTGATAGTGCTAGTTTAACACCTCGTTGGATTCGTCTTGATTGAGTGTGGGTTTTTTAATGTTTGATCAACTAACCGATGAGTACCTACACCGTGTTCATAATTAAACCTATTGTGCTTCCACTTGTTTTTATCCAGGATAATAAAATACATAATTAATCAACTTCTTGTGTTGAATAATGACATGCTTACTCGAGTGCGAATTGTTCTCTTGTGGAATTGACACTTGAATTTAATTTTCAATGACACTAACAAAAGAGGATCAGTCGTTGACCGCTGATGTTACAGAGAGATACAATTTAGTATGTTAACAAAAAACACGTCACGCAATGAATTTTAAATATCACAACGTACATTTTAATCAAATTGAAAGCCATATATAAACAAAGAGAATTCCATACAAATCTCTATAAACTTTTTAACTTGTTGGAAAACCAATGAAAATAGACGTCGAAAATCAATACTAAATAATAGCACGCCGTTTTGAAAAGTTAGCTTTGAAAACTGGGAGCTCGCTATACGAGCTTTGTTTGATTGATTGCAACACAAACACAGACATTTTTTATTCCATCACGGCTGTTTACCCAGCCGGCAATGGTGTGAGGGCTTTAGCTTTTTGTTACATAACTTTTAAACTTTCATGCTCTTCACAATTTAATTAAATCTATAATTTTTCTTCAAGAAATTTAAAATAAGTCTATTTGTACAGTTCCTTATGTAGTACATGATACATAAATCACTTTTTGCGATACTCCGGCCAATTGTTCTAAATTTATTAATAAATACCAACTAAAGGGAATAATAACAATCAAGGAATTATTAATCTTATTATTACATTATTAGAAACTACTATGTGTTTAGCTATAAATTTGGTTTATACAATATATGTAGGTGCATATATTTAATACTAGTATTCCGCAATAGATGGGTAATCTAACGAGAATGAAATTTTTCAAACCGAGAACACATTCAAAAATACAAATTTAACTATTTAATAATATTACTTCAAATGTTTATGAATATAGCTAATAGAAGTAACACTTTTGCGACACACTTTCTTATCTATCTCAACGCAGAGGATATGCTGAAATTGTAACATTGTTGTAAGAGTGAGTTGACTTTTACATCATCGGCTAAGAATCTCAGCTATCTGCCCGACAGCGGCAGGCAATTAAGAAATTTATTATTATAGCTTTAACTAGGCCAACCATTACGCTAACGACACCTAATTTGAGTACGTTCTTTAAAAGATTTAGAATTTAAATTTACGTAACTATATTTATCGATAAGTGAATCTTTATGTATTTCAATTATTATTTAGTAATCGCATACGCACTCGTTCGGACAGTTATTTCGTTTAAATATATCAAAAGGTTAATGTAACCTGCCATACATATTACATACATAAACCAACAAATTATTATAATTTTGTTCAGGATAGTCAGAAGCATTGCAAAATGTATCCTGTTGTTGTTTTTCCAGTGCAAAGTTTAAAGATGATTTGTTTAAAATGCAGTAACCACAAGCCGCGTGATGTATATCGCAGCCGTATATTGGAATAATGATCCTGCCTTGCACTGCATTCAATGGCATTTTGCATACAATATGGTAGATGGATTTATATTAAAATATGGCCAACGTCAGCGCCGGTTGCTCACAATAAATTATTCATTGCGCACAGTCAATTTTCGTTTAAGATAAACAGGCATACTGTACTACAGAAAGTATATCAAATTCACAGATGCACCGTTCTCTCACTCATAAATATTCAGATTTCATTTTATTGTTCTCTGGTTGTCTGTAATTAGATCGCCCACGAGAGGAAGCTGCACCTTAAGAAGGCACTCGCGGCACCTCCATACTCAATGAACCACGCCTGCCAGTGGTTATTAATGGCAGTCTAAGATATACATATTTACGCGTTATCTTATCGCTATAAAAAACGTATAACAATTTTCCGCAGAATTTCGAAACATAATTTGAAGATGCGTATCTAAGATTATGTCATAGAAACAGATGATAGTCAATTAACATGCGAAGAAAACGTCAATATAAAAAATTCACTTCTTTTAGTTGTTTCCAATGCGTATATGTCGATGGTTTAATACTTCGATAGACTCATGACGGATAGCGAGTTTTACTGGCTGTCTGCATGACGAATGCTGAACATGACCTTACAATTTATATCTCCCAACCATAAATCAAGACTCGGCGGACGATCAAACCTGACACGAACGTCTTACACTATAACCTCATGAGACTTCATAACTAAGAGAACTTTTTTCTCTGTGTAAGTGTTTGCGTCTCAGATCATTCGCAATAAAAACTTTATGATTATTGCTTTCATGGAAATAAAATTGTATGATAGCCAACAGAGCTCTGATATGAATGCAATACTATGAAAATGGATTGATGGTTGTTTGCGAAAGTGAGGGAATTTGCTGAAGATTGATTGATTATCATTGTTAATACTAAGAATTGGTATAAATAGAACTATGACTAAATCTCGTTCAACATTCAAAAGTTACAATCCATTGAATGCTTATATATACTCCGATATACTTACTAATATAAAACTAACCACAATAATTTTTATTTTATTTTCTATAGATGTTAAGCGAGTGCGTCTATCACTAATATTGGTTTAACAATTACAGTTCCACGTCTATAACCACCTAGTCACAGTGGCTCTGTATAGCTTTGTATCATATCCACGTAAAGAATGCTTTTATATATAAAAATTCATATTTCACTGGACGCGTCTCGCTTGTTCAATTCAACTAGTTCTTTGGCGAATTTGCAACAAATAAAGCTCGACTTTTCTCGAAAAGACGATCCAGGCAATAATCTTTTGCTAGAAGTGGAACTGTCAATACATATCTAACGCAAAGGAAAGGAAATTCTTTACATTGGTTTTTCATCTTCTATCTTGTGTGACATTCTGAGAACACGAAGATATACTTCAATGTAAATAGAATAAATATATTGCGCTTCCATATGAAATTGGAAATAAGAAAAAATATACCTATTATTATTTTGAATAATACATTTCAATATGCTCAAGCTAATTTTTTATAATAAAACAAGCTGTATGTATAAGCATAAAACAAAATTTTTATTGAAAACAAAAAGCAGGCGCCAGTTATCATTGGCAAATTTCAAATACTTGGTGGTGTATATTTTGTTTATTTTTCGAAAGTTTTGTGGTCGCATCAAGGTTAGAGATAAATAATTAAGTAACATTTCTAAAAATTTTCATATCCAATAAAACGATTATCTTACAAATAAAATTCTACGTCAGCTACCATTTAGGACGAATAAAATAATATAAAGCCATAAGTTGTTTGCTTTATTTTTTTAAAGGATAAGGCAGGAGTTATAATAGGGTGGCAAATCAGTCATACGCCATTGCATTCATCGTGGTATACGAACGAAATTCATTCAGCCAATTAAGCATATGCAGTGTTGCAACCAATCATCGTTTGACACAATTCAAATTGGTATTTGAATGATCACTTTTGATTGATATAAATTAAGGTCGCCACATCGATCAGTAGCAGTTTGAGACACTGCAAATAATTCGGTGCGTATGATCATAATAAATAACAATTGATGATATAGTATGGCAGTTATTATATTGTTGTAGATCATTGATTTTTATATTAGTTTACTATAAAATTAATATGCGTCCAGGCAAAATTATGAAGTACAATGTAAACCATGTTATTGTAAAAAAATTGCAGCAATCCAAGTAGCAAATTTTATGAGACTAAGAATTCACAACAATGTTTAAAGTACTAAAAAGACTCCTGTAAATATGACAATCCATCATGTTTTTTACTTTATTACGTTCGTTCAAAGGATGCAAGAAGATTATTTCCATAAAATTGATGAGCTCTTCGACTTCAAATGCCTAACCTTGACCGCTCCCAGCCACCATGTGAACATAAACCATTGCGAGTTTCTTCTACATTGCTGCATTTATTCAAAGGCTTATAAATGGCATTCATGTGAATCAAACAATGTAATTCGAAGTAATTTTTAAAAGAAAGTGACTTATTTTATTGTTCGCTTATTCTCAGTATTTTCTCTTGAATTTCAAAATTGTCTGTACGAAATATTTCTAGACTTAATGCTTGGTTAAATCAGTACAAATTTTCATTTCTTTAGATTCATCAGACTGTTTGTTATATTTGAACAAATTGGTTATCTTATTGTAGAAATAGCATTAGTTAATATTTTTAAATTAGGCCTATTATTAAATATCAATTATTTAATATGTATTATACATAATTACAACGTAATAAGTTTAACCGCAACCAATTAATATACAATACTTATTTGAATTTAAATCATCAAGTCAATAAAATATTCAGAAAACATAAATGTAAGCAATAACCGTAAAATATAATTACATAATTATGTATAGTAACAAAGCGACCAACTTTGACCCAATAAATCAATCGACGGAAAACATTTTAGACTAATACGACATATTTCTTATAACAACATGGCTAATGAGCGCTCCAGATAAGGCATTTGCGTCCGAGCATATTAATGAATGTCGCGACAAGTCGTAATCAATTTATATCAATATCGGCAATGGCCCGATTGGTACTTGTTAGCTTGCATTAATATGAATTTTAGGACTAGGGTTGTCAATTATAATCATACATTGTTTAATTTAAAAGCTAACAAATTAATAGCATGCAACTGAATTAAAGTGAATTCGAAGATTTAAATATATATATATTGTAATTTATTATAAATAAAAATTTGAACGAGTTTATTTATATACCACTTTTGATGTACCACCCGTTCCTAATATAGAGAGTTATACTAATAATTAAATATATTTATTATTAATATTTACATAAAATTATTAAGTGCCAACCCTTAAGTATCATCTATTCGAATTAAGGCAGAACATGTGTGGCATCTGCCTATATGCAACGGGCGGGCGGGACGCTCATAAATACTGGTATCTGCTTTAACAGGGACATGCGAGTATAGTACACTGAAGAGGGACATGGCCCTTGTTGACAAGGCTTTATTGTATAATTGTATCTTGGTCAAACAACCTTAAATATACGGTTATTATTTACACGCGATATGATGTCCGTTATAAGACTGTAATAGATTTTTATAGTAATGTGTTTCCGGAGTTTTTGTCGTGTTGTTTTTTATATAAGAGTCTAGAATATACCATACCTGATTGTAGATATTGTAGGTATACATAACGAACATATCCCACTTGGATATGTCGTCCATTAGGTAAACCATAAAGCGAATTCCAAATTAGAAATGATCAAGTTAAGTAACCGCACTGGATTAATAGCCGAGTGACCAGATACATTATCTCCTACTCCGACCCGACTATCTAACTATCATTAATCTATTGATGCCTACATCAAACTGCGAACATTGATCATCAATTATATGGGGTCACGGAGCATTCGTCAGGTGGAGTGGCACTTTGCCAAAATAATCTAATTGTTTCTGTAAAATTACTGTGAAATGCTCCTCAGAAGCCAATTCAACTATTGTACTCGTTCATTCCTCACCTTGATTAATTGTTTGCAGTTCGAATTAGTCAAATCTTCATTCAACTTTCTCTATAAAAATAATATGTTAATCCTCTACATAAATAATTAATAACATGTCTTTCTCCCCGCCAAACTAATTGCTCATCGCGAAACAAGCTATCATTATTTATTAGTAAATACGTATTTGAATGAGAAATACGAGACTCCAACTTAATCAACTTGTCATGCGTGACACTATCCTATGTAGAAAAGAAAGCTCACCTCTATGTATTGCTTATACACGCCGATTAAACTGAACCTACTTTCAAAGAAGTCAGATACTAAACACAAATCATTCCTAATTCTACAAAGAAACATCGTCGGCACAAACCGGTATTCACTTCCTATTGTATTCACTTATTTCACTTACGAAAACTTTTGATTGATAGTTTATTGATCAAAGCTGATATGTTTGATATATTATTTGACAAATGTACTTATAAACATTACTCTATCATACAATTAACGTAATGAATAGAAATCTTTCCGATCAGAAGGTGGTATGCCTCCAACACAACTAAAACTCCTAAACAAATTAACAAGTTTTCTACTTTCAAACAATAAACTTCAATAACCCTATTCTAATTAGAGTTATTATTGCCAAACAACTTATAAGCCAGTACGTCAGTATTCTTTTAACACACCCCGAATACAGGAGGTAATAATTATTAAATGATATGCAAATGTAATTTCTATTATTAACGTTATAAGGAATAGATTCCTGTTGCCAGGACATGGATATGAGTTTTGATCGATTGAAGGCGATAGTCTCTCGACTTGGTATGTTGTGTTGTGTATTAAACGATGATGACTAAACATAAATAAATGAGGTACATTAGAAAAAAATCTCTGTGAATATAGCGCCTTGTATTAGCATAACTGCTTGTCTGTGTCTTCAACCCATCAATGATTTGTTCGTGATTAATTTTTAACATGCCAGCATTCGTAAGACGTGTATTTTTGGTAACGCCTCTTTATCATTTTGTTGATTTTACATATTATTAATTTAAATAGTCATGTTTTACAGTGAATTTTTTTCCATTATTCCTTAATATTTAATTTTTATTTCAATAATTACAAATAATTTATAGATGTCGCTAATGTATTTATATATCTTAAAACATAAAATCTCGTAGATACAAAACACTATTAGATAATGAATACATTATTTAATTTGTCAAACTGGACACAGTTTCTCAAGTAAAAACAAATTCATAATAAAATCAGGGATCCCTTCGAACAACTATAACGTCTCTTTAACTAATTTACAAGATGCCCTTTCCCAAATCTGCCGAACATTTTCTTTTACATTTACTTTTCGAGATCCAAGAACAACTTTTGTACTGTGATTTAATTATGTACTTTATCGAATTACAGTTCCAATTACTAAAGTGTAAGGTAACCAATGCCTTTAGGTCAACGTCGAAACAATCTTGTTTTAATTTTTTTCTTAAATGGTAGTAAAGGTCGAGATGCATTAGTCACATCCTTTCCAAAATTGCTTCTTTAAATACCAAACAATAGTTAATTTTATTCATATATTTTATTATTTCTTTTATCAGAAGCGACCTGAGCTCACCCACACGAGGAGGCTCCCCGGAACATTGTTCCAAGATATCAACCAGAATCTTCTTGTGTTTGTCTAACAAGCTACGTGTCCGAATATTATATTGTGGTTTCTTGAATATGTTGGAAATATATGGATAACATTATTAATTAAATTTTATTATTTATAATAATATATTACATATTTTAAAACATTTCACTCTTCTTTCTTTTTGATAATTCAATTTGTAATTTGAGAAATTGTTATTTTTCTTGTATGTTATATTCTTTATGCAATCTCATAACTACAAAAATATATTAGAGATGTCTTAAGTTAGTCGCAATCATCATTTATATAATGTTTCGAAAGCTTTGCTATCACATGGACGCGGTTTTTTTTCCATAGATGGTCATGTCCATAACATTATCTACGTGACTCACAACATGATTTTAAGAAGATTAAAATAATTGTATACGTCCTGTGAGATTGGCCAGGCTTCGAGAGAGAAACAAAAAACTGGACCCGTGGCGTGGTACACTTCTTATTAGATCCTTGCTGCCAACTTTTGACGTTTCTGATATTATGTCTGCGATAACAAAAACTACATGTATTTGAAACATAAGTTCACTACTGAGGTGGAATATTCCTTGTTTAGATTTGTTTTATTTGTTCATATTGATTTATTAATATATTTAAAATATAGTTTAAGTTATCCATCCGCCTTACGCCACGTGGTAAATCCTTGCAAACGCGAAAACTACATAATAGACATGCGCAAATGTATTTATATTACTTTTCTTTGGCATAATATTGGGTCAACATTAAACTGTTCTTTGAAAGTAAAATAGAAAACAGTAAGTTGCAGTTTTGAAAACTTTGAAGACGACCGTTGACAATAAATAACTCTGCCCTGTTGCTGTTCGTAAACGAAATAGTTACCGAAGCATCAGATTTAAAGAATAGTTAATGTAGTATAAAGTTTATTTCTAGACGGACTCGAGCGAATTTAATCTCACAAGTTTTGTCGAAAGACTTGCGAACGCTTTAGGTACATTTTTCTGAGATAAATTTCGTGTAAGAGCCGGGTAACGTTTTTATTGTTAACAAGCAGCAAAGCCACGGCCACGGCGAGCGACGATGATATCTTCTTGTATGAATGATGACTTCGTGCTGGGCCTCTGGAAACAGGCTTTACCATAGACATACGACTCTTTATGACCCGGCAAATGTCGAGTGTTTTAAGTTGCTTTTCATATAAAAAACATTTTATAAGAAACGTCACATCATATAATATCCATATGCACACACAATTCTTGTCACATAATAATCCTACCGTGTCAAAATGGTCTTAAATCTTACACACCTTTCCTTTTAACAAGATTATGGAAATACTTAGCTATAGTCAAAAACGACTAAATGTACACTAAACATATGTAATATACGTAGGTAAATATTAATGTATTTATATAGGTCACGTAAGTATAGTGTTAATGCCCTCTCTATAAATTAATAGTGTCTATGACTAAACCCATCTAAGGAAGATAAGGGGTCGACGTTTTTAGCACAAAGCGTTTTCTGTTTCGGACCCTTTCGTGCAGGTTATTTGACTCGAGACGTGCCCAGGGAGTACCTGTTTACTGAGACCACCTTTATCAAGACACTGGCAATATTTTGTCTAGATTATCTTAAACCGCGTTTAGTGCTCAACGTTTTATGCGCTTACTAGCAAATGGAATGTCTTATTTTCAGAGATTATTCCCACAAATCTTATGCCTAAGTTTTCTCTTTTTAAACAATAACTCACGTTTGCAAATATTAAAAAGACTTACTATTTTACTCATAATATTATTATTCGTTGAAGTTAAATAGTTTAAAACATTTTCATATTTTTATTAGCGGTATCTACGAAATAGTTATTAACAAAAGTCCTAAACGGGACGTCTTAATAATTTTATTGGGGCTATATTAGTGCGGGTGAAATGCTTTGTTTTTCAGAGTCGAGCGTCCCTTGCGCTTTTATTGCGGTCCGTAACTGTCAAAGGAAGTTTTTCTCTGGAATCGAGAAATACTGTCCACGCATTGTTAATTTCGCTCGGTGGACCCAGGACTTTTTTGTTTCAAACGTTCCTTTTATTTCTTTGATGAAGACAAACTATAAAATGCAACGGATGCGAACACAGAAAGAAATTTATAATGGTTTTGGTCATGCTTAATAAGAATTGTTTTAGAAGAATACTGTTCGGCAGTCATTTATGACATTTAAAAATGTGCTGGTTAGTTTTAGGGTTTGTCTTTTGTTACCGTAACAATTTATTTGAAGTTTGTGATTATGTGTTTTACAATGCGGTTATACTTTACCACAATAGCCGTTCGTTTTATTGCTTTCAAACATTCATAGAAATTATTTTACGTTATTTGTGACAGCAACAGCGAAATATTAGAATTTGAGGTCTCTATCGTTATCTTTATGGGTCAAGATTTTTTAATACTGGAGTTTGTGAATTCATAAGAGATATGACGGTTATTGTGTTTGAAGATCCCTAACAAATATTGAATTATAGGTACGTGAGATATTTACGCATAATGTTTACTGACGATAGAATAGTCCAAAGTTGATATGACCATTCCAAATGGTATCACTCACGTATGTTATGTATCTCCATTGCTTACAGATAAATTGCAGTGGACATTAATAAACTTTATAATAAGTCAATTTAAAGACCACCTAACGATTTTATGAGTATATAAAATTACTATAATACGCGCACTCGACTAAGAAGACAACCCGAATTTTTCATTTGGAGCATTATCCTTGAATGATCATTAAATTTCGTTAATCCTCACTACCTCCCACTGAATGATTCATTTCTTGCTGTGATACAATGAAATATCTTAGACCTCCTGTTTTTATAATACAACCACTATAAAGAAGTTTATAAAGTCCACATGCTACATTTATACAGAGTGATTATCTAATGAAGAACCAGATAAATAAGATCGTTAGTCATGCCTTCATCCTTCTGTGGAGAGTTATGTAAGTTATTTATTATAGGAGAATCTATTGAGAGTTGGTAGGGACATCTCCCACGGTAGATGCAATTCGACACGCACGTGGTAGAGCATCCGATGAACTACGATTAGCGTCTTTGGTGACGCACGTCCAAAGACCTCTCATCTTGAATGAACGTGTTTTTACTTCTAACAGCCTTCCTGGAGATAGCATATTTTTTATAACTACTAATCGTAACTATTAATGTGATACATAAAAAAAAGTATTCGATCATATACTTAAATAATAAATGTGCATCTTGTTGGTAGTATTAATAAATAATTAATATTTCGTATAATATGTCTATTTTCTGTATTTATCTACATACATATTTAATAAGCAAATAAAGTTATGATATTTACAACTGTTATTTGCGAGAAATCTGAGCCGATGCATTCAACTATTCAAGGTCTGTGCGTTCGGCGATACTCAATATTTTGTAGTTTTCAAACACGCGTGCCATCTGTTG
>JAPWLS010001086.1:0-34454 GCA_028551675.1 Tineola bisselliella
ACCATTTAACATATATTAATCAATAATTTGTAACTACTTATTACAATACAAGAGATTTGATTGTACAAAAGAGAAAAGTATTTTTAATGCAAGACCAAAACTGAAATGTAATTATTCGAATTTAAAGATGTAATAAGCATAAAATAAACTAAAACTGACTTACCTTTGTTGAAACCATTGTATTTAATTGTTATAATAAATTTATTACACTTTATTTAGTACAAAAATCCTTTTAAAAAGGCTTACGCCTTACGAACCCCCGACATAACCTCTCCGTCTTAAACTTTTTGACATTTCATAGATTGTTTTTATTTATATGTTATTGAGTTGTATTTTTCTTAAGATTAAGTTTTCAATACAAATTTAAGTTTCTAAATAAATTCAAATAATCTGAATTAGTAATTGGATTGTATATTTAGTAAATTAATAATTTTATTCCGTCGAAAATAGTTTTGGCTTTAATACCATTGCCATGTTTATCGTAACTAAAAACAAGTATATAAAATTGGCGGTAAAAGCGACCATCTTTCTTGCCGCTTGTTTTCTATTGACATTTATCTTTATTTCTAAATTTCATTTGTGTAACAAAATGAATAAATTAAACTTGCGAAAACTTCAACGGATAAGTTATTACGAACCAGAAGAACCTAGCTTAGATGAATTTATATGTAAGTAGAAATTGTATTACAATCAAATGTACATCGACAAACAATGTCACTAATATCGTTTTTTGTATTATTTCTTAGTTTGTGACGAATGTTCGGACTACGTTTATGAATATTGCTCTTTACATGGACCGTTATTAGTCCTTCCTGATGATGAGGTAAGTTTGAAATCTCCAATGGCCTACATTTCTATACATTCAATACTATTGTTTGAAATAAACTATTCAATGCCACTCGATTCAACAACAAATTCCCTAAAAAGTCGTAATAACTTTGCTCTGTACAAACAGTCCATACAACATCACACCCACTCTAAATAACGACAACAATACATAATTATCAAGCAATAAACAGCACTTTCTAAGTTGCAGAAATTAATAAGAACTGCAGCTGTGTGCGTTCTTTATACTTTATTAGTCTATATATCTTCTTTCCATTTAACGACAACTCTCAATAACGTCTTTAAGTGTCGCTACATAGAGTTTAGACCGTATTAATTAATAATTATAATCGTTTATCAATTTGTTAATGTTTTCTTCGTATTCTATACAATTACTTTATTCAGAGATAACGCCCGAGCGTAGTTTGAACTGTAATCATTTCGATTTTATTCCATTTTATGCAGTAATAATTATGGCAACCATTAGACAGTAATCAAAATAAAATAGTAATATGTTGCATATACTTATATATCAAATATCCAGTTTATTTATATATTAATAAGTAACGATTGAAATGATTTCTTATAAATGCGTGTAACAGAACGTAATGACAGCTAGGTGACAGTAGACAGTTGCAATGGATTATTACCATTGGTCGGATATTATAATTTTTCAAGCGTGTGATTGGTCTATTTTGTTTCGCACGACTGAGTGACGTTTGAAGTTTTAAACTCGACTCAGTGAATCTATGCTTTCTGAATTATTTAGTTCTATATATAATACTCGCTTTCGTATTTGTTTTAGATCTCGGCTAAGTCGACTATACCACGCGCGAATCAATCCTTACCTCATGTGTTCCTTGAAATCGGTCCTTCTTCCATACCAGGTACCTCTTTCCTTCCTTTTTTATATTTATTTATTTATATAAGTACAGTCACTTGCATGGTCTTACAGTTAATTCCAATACACCATGCAAGGAGGCAGAGGCGGCTCGTCCTAAAGAGCGCTGGTGCAGTGCACTCCCACGAAAATTACAGAAGTGATCTATATTTCTTCATAATACATACTATCCTTACATTACATTCATTCTATTCTACTATGCCTATACAATAGTATATTATATTACCTATATCTACGCCGCTGTAATATAAGTTCTGTAATTTTCGTGGGAGTGCACTGCACCAGCGCTCTTTAGGACGAGCCGCCTCTGCAAGGAGGAATCAAATTACAAAATAGAATAATATTAATAATAAAATGTCGAGTCTAAATAGCTTAAAAAATAATAATAATAACCAATCAATGTCAACAGCTAAACGAAAACAGTCTCAAAAAAATTCACTTTCTATAATATATTGATCTTCTCGCAGAAGGTCAAACATGCATTACTTATTGCACTGAGTTTGTCGGCAAAAATATCCACCTTTTTGTTACGTCGAAGCCAAACAGAACAGCGGTTCTCAAACTTTTTTGACGAAAGAAAAAGCCTTAATATAATAATCAAAACTGATTTATATTTATTTATTAATTAATCATATTTACGTAAAAAAACTACTTTTAAATTTTATTGTGGAATATTTAGATGTAATCTTATAATCTCCCTTTGGTAGATATTTTTTGCAGTATTTTAGCTCTAGGCTTCCGCGGAGTACACTTTGAGAATGGCTGGTATAGAATAATAATCGTATGGGATATTATATACTAAATTTTTCAGTTGAACGTTTGGAGCCGAAAATGAATCAATTAGTTTTTATAGACTCCATTGGTAAAATATTTTTATATGAAACTTGAGTTTTAAGGTTTAAGACATTTATTTACTCAAAAAGAATTTAAAAAAATTCACTTAATTGAGATAACAATAACTATAAATAAACATATCGTACGTAAAATATCAACAACACCATCACAAGGCACTCAAACCCATTATGTGTTTTTTTAACTCATATTTAAATTTACTAATATTTCTAATAATGGTAATGCGTTATAGAACTGTGCCCCTTCCACCATAACACTTCTTTTTCCGTAGCTAGTTCTAGCTCCTAGGATTTTTATCTGGTCTTTACTCCGTGTTATGAATTTACAAGACCTAAATAGTGTCCCGTGTCTAAACGTAAACCATAGACGTAGAGTTAGTAGTAGTATGACATTAAATGAAAATCGTTTATTAGCATAGACACTAAAGGCGTGCGCTTGCTCATCGTTAGACTCTACAATGGCTTCGGAAAGGCGTATGACGAGAAGAAGACCACAAGAAACTCGTCAATCATAGCCTGCACATAAAATAATTAACAAAAATAAAACTAAAGAGGCGTATCCCCTCCGAAGCCGTGTCTGAGTCTAACGATGAGCAAGTGCACGCCTTTAGTGCCTATGCTAAAAAACTAATTTAATTTCAATGTCAAACAAAACTATTTTACAATTTCTTACATTACAAAGTTTTCATAAAGGTGAATCGCCGAATTTAAAGTGTTTCTTCGTGCATATGCCTGATATTGTTCGGTTTTTTTCATAAACTTTCTGCTATAGGGTGACCACAATTTTTTTTAAATCAGGATTTTTCGAAATAAATTAATTTCAAACAATCTAATCATGAAGACTAACGTTCTATTCTATTTCCATTAATTCCATATTATTGGCTCCAAATGTCTTTTTTAAATTGATAACCCAGCATATGACCACACTCCGCCTGATGTTAAGCCGAGTCTCCTGCGCGTGTTTTCTCGAAACATTACACAAAAACATAGAAACATTGGGGCGTGGCCGTACACAATGTTTTTGCTTTCCGTCGACCACGGAAAACAAAAAACATTGTGTACGAATACAAAAATGTGTATAGCTACGCCCCAATGTTTCGATGTTTTTGTCTAATGTTTCAAAAAACACTCGTAGGAGACGCGGCTTTAAGCGGTCCATGAGCATAGACAACTGTCACCATAGACAGATGTCCACTATGCCGGCTTGAGGAGACGACAGGGCACACTCCTCTCGTAAGCCCGGCTACTTCCAAGCTGATCCCGAAACGCGACGAAAGTGGTGGTACTACCCCGGGACGACATACTGGACTAATGCCATCATCAGTCTGCCTACCAATCGCTTTATACAAGAGATACTTAAACCGTACAAAAATTATAACATGTTATTTTTAGGAGCCGGTTTAGGTGTTTTTTCAAAATTAACACTACCCCAAGGCGTACAATTTGGTCCATACGTTGGATCTAAGAGCAATTACACAGAAACAACAACTTATTGCTGGCAGGTAAATTGTTTTTATGCTTTTATGAACTACCCTCAACTACTTTAGCTACTGAGGTGGATTTAATTTCACGTAAACATTGACGTGGGGGCCTCAGAAACCCGTATATATATGTGCTTCTATTTAAAAATCTTTAGGGTTTAGTGTTTAATATTTAGCTTCAGTGGATGTATTTAAATAAAATATATGTTTTTTATAATTTTTATTTATATATAATTAACTATCCATCAAAGTTTAGAAAAAATCAATAAATTGAGTAATTCGAAAATTTTATTTTCTCAAAACCTGAGAGGCTACCACCACAGTAGTTAAAGGTTAACTTCTTCAGATCTATAAAGATGGGAAACAGACTTACTCAGTGGACGGGTCTGATATCAAAAAATCGAATTGGATGCGATATGTCAACTGCGCCAGACACTTTTACGAGCAAAATCTACTAGCCTACCAATACCAGGGGGAAATTTATTACCGGTAAGCTTTATATCATACTAGCTTTTACCCGCGGCTTCGCTTGCATTTAAGTCATTAAATAAGTATCGGAGATCATTTCAATAGAAATGAATCAATATGATTCCAAACAGCTGAAACTATAGTCAGTTGGAAATAAATAAAAAGTATCCTATGTACTACTTCTAGTACCTCTAAAAATATGTGTACAAAGTTTCATGATGATCGGTTAAGTAGTTGTTGCGTGAAAACGTAACAAACAAACTCACATTCACATTTATATTAGTAAGGGATGTATAATTCATTGTTTCAGGCGTTACTTTGCGGAAATTATTTTGCTTATAATTTCACACAAAAGAAAATTTCTGACCTGGATGTTTCAGTATGTGTACTATATGTTTTTGGGGTCGCTGGGTATAGTTTTGAGGTTATGGCCGAACCCAGATGTGCTGGAATAAAACTGACCCCAGATTCGGATATAGTGAGACCTCCAGTTCAGATTTTTTTTTTGTGTGTGTAATCCTTCAGAGCTGCATTTGGTCACTCCTGTCATATTTAATCAAAACGAGTATTTGATTTCATTATCGTCCTAAACAGCCATGTACCAATTTTGTGTAATAATAAGATAATCCATTCCAGAACTATACGGATCATTCCACGTAACACAGAACTACTGGTGTTTTATGGAAGCGAGTACGCCCTTGCACTTGGGATTAATTTACAGTTGTATAACAAAACGCGAGCTATTGTCCTCAAAGGTAAGTTATATACAGAGTAACTTTAATGTAACTACCCTCAATTTCCTCGATTTACCGAATTTTTAAGAGCTAATGCAAAATATACCTTTACATTACGAATACATTTGCAAAATATAAAAAGAAAGTATTATTTACCTCTATTTAACGAAATCGTTCGCTATAACAGGGAAAGCAGATTAGTACCTACGTAAAGCTGAGATTAATAATTTTTTCGTTAATCGTAGACCAACCTAACCTCTGTATAACGAACCTCATTGTAACAAATTACTTGATATAACGAATTATTTTCTAATTCCCTTCAGTATCGTTATATCAAGGTTGCACTGTATATAGTATATGTAACATGTAGGTAGGTAGAAATTACTAATTTATTCACTTAGTTTTATTTAGTTAGTAAAGATGTAGAATTTTGTATTTAACGACAAGTGTTCAGTCGAATGGTGTAGACCAGTGTTTCCCAACCTTTTTTGTGTCATGCCTCACCTTGGTCTTTCTAAAATTCTTATGCCCCCCTTATGTAACCAAACACCTAGTTGATATTTTAGTCTCGTCAAGCGAAATTATACCTAATAATTATTTACCGCAAGCATTTGTTTTTTTCGTTAAATTTGGCACCGAAATTTAGTATTGGATTTAAATGGCCTGGAGCGAAAGGGTTAAACTCGTGTCGAGTCCATTTTCGAATTGCCCCCCTGTGGGGCGTGGGCCCCACTTTGGGAAACACTGGTGTAGACTGTAGAAGAAAACAGGTCTTTCCTATAATATCACACAAATTGGATCTGAAATATTTGAGCCGAGCATAGAAATAAAAATAAACAAAGAGACAATGTAATTTTGGATCATGGCAATACTAGGCAAGGATTTACACAGACTGAAGCAAATCCAAAAAACACTAATTGCTTTTTTTTAGATCAAAAAAGAAAGGAGAACAAAAAAATAATTAATAAAAACGAAGAAAATGAGGCCAGCACAAGATCCGAAGTAAATAACAACACCATTAAAAACTCAATTCAGTTACCAACCAAAGCAGTAGCTAATGCATCAAAAAAATCATTCAAACCACCTTTTAAAAATAATACATTGAACATTGAGAAAATTAAGGACACCTTCGTATGTGATGCGTGTAAAAAAGTTTTCAATGAAAAATGTTTATTGATAGAACATATAGGTATACATTTTAAAGCTAATGTAAAACAAAATTATAAATCACACAAACGTGTTGATAAAACACAAAAATTGGCATTGAAAACACGAAAAACAGGTTTGAAAATGCAGAGACAGGATTTAAAAACACAAACAAATGTATATATGGGGGAAAAGCCTTTTCAAACAAGCCAAAGCAGCCATTCAAAAACAAGTCAAAATGGTGATTTAAAAAGACACATGCTAACACATACAGGGGAAAAGCCTTTTAATTGTAATATTTGTAATTATAAAACAAGTCAGAATGGTCATTTAAAAAAACACATGCTAACACATACAGAGGAAAAGCCTTTTAATTGTAATATTTGTAATTATAAAACAAGTCGAAATAGTAATTTAAAAACACACATGCTAACACATACAGGGGAAAAGCCTTTTAATTGTAATATTTGTAATTATAAAGCAAGTCAAAACATTAGTTTAAAAAGACACATGCTAACACATACAGGGGAAAAGCCTTTTAATTGTAACATATGTGACTTTAAAACAGGATATAATAATAGTTTAAAAACACACATGCTAACGCATACAGGGGAAAAGCCTTTTAATTGTAATATTTGTAATTATAAAGCACATCAGAATGGTGATTTAAAAAGACACATGCTAACACATACAGGGGAAAAGCCTTTTAATTGTAATATTTGTAATTATAAAACAAGTGATAAAGGTAATTTAAAAAGACACATGCTAACACATACAGGGGAAAAGCCTTTTAATTGTAATATTTGTAATTATAAAGCAAGTCAAAACATTAGTTTAAAAAAACACATGCTAACACATACAGGGGAAAAGCCTTTTAATTGTAATATTTGTAATTATAAAGCAAGTCAAAACATTAGTTTAAAAAAACACATGCTAACACATACAGGGGAAAAGCCTTTTAATTGTAATATTTGTAATTATAAAACAAGTCGAAATAGTAATTTAAAAACACACATGCTAACACATACAGGGGAAAAGCCTTTTAATTGTAATATTTGTAATTATAAAACAAGTCTAAATTGTAATTTAAAAACACACATGCTAACACATACAGGGGAAAAGCCTTTTAATTGTAATATTTGTAATTATAAAGCAAGTCAAAACATTCATTTAAAAACACACATGCTAACACATTCAGGGGAAAAGCCTTTTAATTGTAATATTTGTAATTATAAAACAAGTCGAAATGGTGATTTAAAAACACACATGCTAACACATACAGGGGAAAAGCCTTTTAATTGTAATATTTGTAATTATAAAACAAGTCGAAAGGGTAATTTAAAAACACACATGCTAACACATACAGGGGAAAAGCCTTTTAATTGTAATATTTGTAATTATAAAACAAGTGATAAAGGTAATTTAAAAACACACATGCTAACACATTCAGGGAAAAAGCAGATTTAATACTACATTCCGCACCAATCGTTTAACTTAATCTCTCTATATAAATAAATTTATTAATAAGTGTATTTTTCATATTTTAAATAAAATTAGTAAAATATTGTATAGAGTTTTAATATTTTTTACTCAAATGAAACAATAATACACATAATTAAAACGTTATAAAGATATTAGTCACAGTTGAACTATACAAGAAAGAAATCACAAGTTTGAGTTGACTCAGAATTAATTCAATGCATCCTTAGTACATCACTAAAATGTCACCTGTCATGTCATGCTTTATCGAGTTAGCCCAGCATAGGGATGTCGGCATTGCGATAAAGTATCGATATTTTAAAAAATATATCGATATATCGGTATGACATGAAAAAAAAAATTTGCCCTAATATACTTCAATCGTCTTACATTACTAGATCAATACTAAATCAACAGACATAATTTTTAATAAATCAAGAACAACGATAAAAATATTAAATATTTATTAATCAAACCGATATTTATCTGATAAAAAGCAGCAAATCGAATCGACCAAAAACAAAAAAGATCGTTTTTGATACAATTTCGATGTTGGATATTTTATATCGATATATCATTACAAAATATATCGGCCAAAAATATCGATATTTTTTCAACAAGCCTAGCCCAGTACCAATCTAAATACCTGAAATTGGACTTGATAACGTGGACCAATGTAATGGGTTGCAGATCACATAAAAAATTTAATTAACTAGCAAAAGCCGAACAGTCGTTAAACTTTCGGAACAATACATATACAGGTGTCTCGTAAGTCAAGGACCAAGGAAATACTGGTAATAGAGGGGGCAATTTCCCATCCGAAACACCAAATTTCATTGTCCTAGGCCAGGGGTCGGCAGACTGCGGCTCTTGCCATAGGATTATCTAGCTCTTCTTACAACTCACTGAAGCAAATTACACTTTCATTATAGTACACTTCTCGCAAAAATTAAGGGAACAGCAAAATTTTCCAAATTTTTGGGTGATTTTCAACAGGCTGTATTTCAGTGAAAAATGGTCGTACAGGAAATAAAAACTTGAAGCTTGAAAATTCTAGTTTTCAGATTTTTTGGTTAAAAATTTTTAGGAGCTCCGGTTCTCATGCAATTCTTAAATGAAGCACGAAAAAAATTTTTTCAAAATTTTTAACATTTTGTTTTTTGCTCTGTGGCCAGGGGAAAATTTTTTTGAGCTACACCGACCCCCGACCCCCGCTCATTCCAAACGGAAAACTAGTGTTGCCATTTTAAAATTTGTCGTAGTGTTACAGTATATATTTAAATGACCAAACTAAGAAAGTTTGGAAGCACAATACATTTCCTTGACTATTTGTCTCAATCTACCAAGTATTTCTTATATGCAGCAACTGTACACTACAAAAAAAATGTGAGCCGTCACGAGACGCCTGGCAGATGTGAAACATCGAGTTTATTCAAGTCATATGCGTAAAAGACAAGATTACAACAGGAACTAATTATTGCTTAATGAAAAAATTAAATACTATGAATTTTTTTACAGAAAATGATGATTATTTATTTAAGAAACATTTATTTATATTAAATACAAAAATTAAAAATTCGAAAACTTCTTAAATGATATAGATTTCAGAAATAACTCGATAAAATAAACTCGTCGCCACGGCAAGCGTCGCCACACTGTACACTCTACTATATATAGACTGTATATATACTTTAGTATAGCGTGGCAAGCGTCGCCACGCCAACGATCCGGTTTATACCCGCGCCAATAGATGTTTCACATCAAAATATGAATACTTAGAAGAGAAACGCCTTTGCTAATACTAGAAGCACGTCTTATAGGATTATAAATCTATTTCAATTGGGAAATAGCAAACCTCCAGCTGTACTACAACGCTCACAAACGACATGGACACACAAAGGTTAAAAATACAAACAAAATATCAGTATTAATTTTGATTTTTAATTTAAGAGTAAAATAATCGTAATAAAGTAGATCCTTAATGACTTCACATTGATTTTCACCAATAAAAGCTTAGAAATTAATAATAATAGTTAACATTTAATTGATTTATAATATTTGATAATATTTAATTGATACATAATTTATAATAAAACAAACCATTCCAAATTTAAAATCTCGAAGCTGTCAAAGTGACAGTTAAAAATGTTGTCAGATTAAAAAAATATCATTGTACTCTATTAGTTTGCCAGACTACAGCTATACATATGTTATCTACCTACACTATAAACACTGTAAAACCGTAGTTTTCTCTTGAATTTGATTCTTACGCCTATTGGCGGGTAGTTTCAGATGAACTGTCCTTATATGTAGTTTCAAAGAATTCGATTGAGTAAACTGTTTCGTACAATAATGACATTCGTACGGTTTGACACCTGTATGCACCTGTAACGAGATGAGACAAAAACTCCACTAAGCCTCCTTCTGTCAAACTGTTAAAGTAGAAAAAAACTTACCCGATAATGTCGATTTAAAGCCGGTTTCTGTCTAAAGGTTTTACTACAAACACTGCAACTGTACGGTCTCTCGTCCGTGTGGGTCCTGTTATGGATCTTCAATTGATTGTTATCGGAGAACCTTTTGGGACACTCTGTGCATGAATACGGTTTCTCACCTGTGTGTGTGCGTTGGTGGTATTTCAATGTAGCATTAGACTGAAAAGTAATAATAAGTTAGATTCCAATTAACAAAGAATCATATAACCATACATCCCTGCTAATATTATAAATGTGAATGTGAGTTTGTTTGTTACGTTTTCACGCAACAACCACTTAACCGATCATCATGAAACTTTGTATACATATTTTTGGAGGTACTAGAAGTAACATAGGATACTTTTTATTAAAAAAAAAAAAATTATTTTTTATTATAGTTTCCAACTGACTATAGTTTCAGCTGTTTGGATTCATATTGATTCATTTTTCCGTGTGTCATACTTATTTAATGACTTAAACGCGAGCGAAGCCGCGGGTAAAAACTAGTCAGTTAATAAGTACAATTTTTTGACACTATTCCTCAATCATACGTCAATTGTTTCGATTTCCTGCATAGGCGAATTCACTTGTCGCGAAGTTTTGTTCCTCCAAACACCACTTCGTTGTTGCAACCATTGGATCAATCAAGGAGTTATTGCCTCTTTTAAGGCCTATTATCTTTGAACCTAACCCTTGGATTTACGTTGCTTATTTCGAGAGCCTAACATGCCGTAAATACGACCATTGCCTGTACCATGTAATCAGATATCAATTAACAAAGAATCATATAACCAGTTTTCAAGACTGACTGACTTAGACAGTCATAAGACTTGACAGAAATTTCTCTTCTTCATCACTCAGTCCACTCACCGTACATTTTTTCCCACATACTTCACAAACAATATGCTTATTGTATTTTAAACCCAAATGTTTCCTCTTAACATGCGCCTGTAATTTCGATCTGTTCAAGAAATTACTATCACACTGAAAATTAAAATAAAAATAAATAATAATCCACGAATTATTCGAGACGAATCGAATCGAATTTATTCGAATCGAATAATCGACTAATTCGAATTATTCGAGCAATTCGAATATTCCAAATAATTTAGATTCTTTATAATTAATAGAATACTTACATTTTCAAAATAGAAAACTATTTTATTGTAAAATAAAAAAAATGTAATATTAATTATCTTCTAATCCATTGTCTTTATTAGACAAAAAACAATATTAAATAGAAATTTTCCATTTAAAAATACCAAGTATTCCATTAATCATAATTTTTTTTAATTATTTGAACTATCCGAATAATTTGGAATATTCGCATTATTCGAATAATTCGAACTATTCGAATATCACCATTCGATTCGACCACTATTCGCACACCTCTAATTAATAATCTTTAAAGGAAATTATTTTGCTTATAATTTCCCTCGCTTATAACAGTCGTCGAAGCGAAACCAAAGCGACCACACATATCCTGATGATGCCACGTGAAGTGGCGAAACGCATCGAGACAAGTTATTGAATGTTGGTGGAGGTTATTTTCCTTCATCGACCTAATGTAGCGGGAATTATAAGCAATATAATTTAAAATAATTTCCTTTAATATGGATTTCCGCAAAGTAACGCCTGTAACAATTAATTACATAATAATCTTTATTTCACATACATTATTACTCTCTCTACAGAACTAATAAAAAAAAGAAAAAAAGGACAGTAATATTTATCCTTTTTTTATTTAATAATAAAGTGGTGAATGAATTACTATTACAAATTAATTATTTTAGTAATTAAATTTGAATATTGGAGCATTATATTTAATGAAAAGTAGAATGGTCGCTTTTCGGACTCCAGTCTGTTTCGCAAGGGTTCGTTTATTAACACTAGATTTACCAGACCAGTCAAAAGTCAGTCTTGCAATTCCTACTGTATCTAACATTTTCTTTAATTCTTCTAATCTTCTTTAATTTATAACAGAAGAATTAGTTAGTATATATTTGTAACAAATATATACTTTTTTGGTTTTGGTAGAAATAGGTATATTTAAGCTGGTAAATCTAGTGTTAATCCATATCCGCATCCGCATCAGCTCCGCATCGATTTATGCGGATGCGGATGCGAATATTCGCAACATCCCTATTCTGTAGATAGTGCTCTTCCGTACAAATATCACCGGGCTCTTATTAACATTGTAAGTTATCTACACAATGGCAATTTAACCTGTTAACCGGGGAATTAGCTATTGTTCAACTCGTTTCAGAATGGGGACTTTTTGTTCGCAGCGATAAGTAATATCACACCTCAAATAATAAAAGAATATCGTTTTTAACTTATGGTTTTTATTTATTTTGATAAAATATTTTATATTTAAAACATATTACGATTAATTTCCATGACGAAAAATGTCGTCATTCCCATTGCAGTAGGATTTTATGTATGACGAAATATTTCGTCATACCCAGTTAACAGGTTAAACTTGTCATTGTGCATAGTTTGTTTGTGTGGATTCTTCATTGTTGTATTGAGTATCTCAGAAAGCATTATCTAAAATCTCTAAAGAAACTCTTACCTCCTTACAAGGCACCGTAGCCACATTAACAGTTGCTTTATCAAAACTAAACTTGCTTTTCAATTCCTTCAAATGTATTTTATAATGTATCACCATATCAGAACTTGTCCCTACTTCGAGATTACAAATCTTACATCTGCAACAAAAACATTAATTCGATCATTAGAATAACAAATTTAGAATTTAGTCTGGCTTTCAAATCGAGCTGTCACAAGTAAAACGGATCCCTTAGCAATCGGGATCATGAATTTTTACTAACGACTAACGAGCACCAGCAATCTATCAAACGAACGAAAGATCGAGACGTTCGAAAATTAACAAAAAGCATCTAAAATATTGTAGTTCCAAATCCGCACGCGGTGGCGCTGCTCAAATTTCCATACAAATCGCTTGAAGCGAACTCGGTTCGAAAGCGAGACTAAAATTCGTGATAAGCCCACAGATACTTGAGTGCATTTTATTACATTTTATGCAGTAATAATTATGGCAACCATTAGATAGTAATCAAAATAAAATAGTAATATGTTGCATATACTTATATATCAAATATCCAGTTTATTTATATATTAATAAGTAACGATTTCTTATAAACGCTTGTAACAGAACGTAATGACAGCTAAGTGACAGTAGATACTTGCAATAGACTGCTATCATTGGTCAAAAATTACGTAATTAATTTTTCAAGCGTGTGATTGGTGCATTTTGTTTCATGCGATTGAGTTCGAAATTTTGAATTCTACCTTACCTCACATCTTTAGTATGCCTCAACGAAGTAACTATATGCCTCTTCCAGGCCTCTATTGAAATAAATTGAACACCACAATCGGTGCAGTGACTTTCGGCATTATCCTGCGCCGGCTTCTAGATTTAAAAAATAATCCATTATAATCAACACACAGAACAATCCATCTAAAAATTATTAAGCAATAAACAGCACTTTGTAAGTTGCTGAAATCAATAAGAACTGCAGCTGTGTACGTTCTTTATACTTTATTAGTAAATACATATGTGTTATAATCCCTACTAATATTATAAATGTGAATGTGAGTTTGTTTATTACGTTTTCATGCAACAACTACTAACCAATCATCATGAAACTTTGTACACATATTTTTGGAGGTACTAGAAGTAACATAGGAACTTTTTATTTTAAAAAATATTATTTTTTACTATAGTTTCCAACTTACTATAATTTCAGCTGTTTGGAATCATATTGATTCATTTCTATTGAAATGATCTCTGATACTTATTATTACTAACTGAAATTCCCGCGACCATAGAGAAGTTGATGACTACATTATGTTTATACGCACTCTTTCGCGTAATTTAATAATAAATTTGAATTTCGCGTTATAGTGAGACTGCGCATAACGGGGTCGCGTAAAGCGGGGTATTACTGTAACACATACAGCTTCGACTAAAGAATGCGCTTTTGTCTTATGCATGAGCAAGCCGTGTCTGCCAACAAAGGAGTCGCCGCACAGCTCGCAGACGAACTCGGTCGGGTGCCTCTTGCGCAGATGGGTAAGGTGGGACGTTGGTTTCCTGAAACACACACAAAACCTATTAACGTCTACTTAGATTCCCTTATAACTAGGGCTTCCGCATCGTTTTCCAATCCCGCGTGCTACGGGATTTGTGGGATTTCAAAGAAGCATGCACACGACCTCTCCCGTCGTAATTAACGTCCAAAAAACTTCTGTCAACATTCAGTTTTTTTTTTCGGTATTGTTTCTGTATCCTGTGATAAATAGACAGTGTAATTTGATTGATTGATCTCATGCGAATAGTAAAAATAAATAGGGAGTTATGTTGATTAATTCTGTTGTTGTTTAATTTGCCTTATATATATGTTAATATTTTCAATCCCGTAAATACCGAGATTGAACACAGGCTGCGGGATTGGAAGCCCTACTTGTAACGACGCAATGCCCATCTCATTAGTTCTAATTAGATTACCATAATAAAAATCACCTGAACGTTTCACCACACAGTTTGCATTCATACAAGAAACCACGGTGCCACCTCTCGTGTTCGCGAGCTTGATTTCTGCAAACACGTAATAATAATAATTGTAGCCAATAGAGTGGTGGACTGTACTCGCTGTATTCGCAACCAACATCCCTCGCGTTCCTCTTTTGTTTCATTCCAAATTCAAATTTACGACGACATTAATAGTAAATTCTTTATTAGTCGGCACTGGAGCGTCGGGCGCCAAATTTGAAAAGGACGCCACCAAACGGATCGAATCTGTACGCTCTGTTAGCTACTGTACTTTACTTACGCAGTGTGTGAGGTGTGCGCGCACTTCTTGCAGGCGAAATGTCTGGCGTGAGACGTCGACAAGTGTGTCCTGAGCTGCCTCAAGTACGGATATCGCATGTGACAAAGATCACATTCGAATTTACCAGTTTTCTGTAATATGTAATATATTTGCAACTAGCTTTATTTACATTGTTTTAAACACTAGCTGTTGCCAGCGACTTCGTTCACGTACTAATATATAAACAGAAAACATTTGATTGTTTGTTTGTATGTATTGAATAGGCTCCGAAACTACTGGACCGATTTGAAAAATTCTTTTACCATTAGAATCCTACATTATCCCTGATAAACATAGGCTATAAAAACGTTAGGGATCCGTATGAAAACTTCAATAATGTAACCCAAAGTGTGAAAAAATATCATTATATTGCGTACGCTGCGGAAATTATTGACAATAGAGCAAAGTGATGTACTACAGTTTTATAGAGGACATCAATATCTACAAAAAAGTCTGCGATACCATATGTCTAACTATTACAGTTATGTCACAATAACTACTTTTTCATATTAAAATTCATAGTACTTTATATTTTCATTACTACGCAAACGAAGTCGCTGGCTACAGCTAGTAATTAATAAAGTACTATGAACTTTAATGATGTTTAACATTTCAGTAAACAGAAAATGCCTATCACACTACTGTCGCAAAATCCTTTCTTAGAGGACATCTACTAACTACCTCTCTGCTAAATTTACATAACCTATATTGATCAGTGATAATGTAGCATTGGAATAGTGAAAGAATTATTGAAATCGGTCCAGTAGTTTTTTGAGCCAATTCGTTACGAACATACAAATCTTTACTCTTTATAATATTAGTATAAATTAGTAATACTAACATTATATTGTACAGAATATGATTGGCGAGTCACTTTTGATTACTTCTTGTTATATACCTTTCCAATTTCATTTTGATGAGCAACATAATTAACACTAGAACTACGAGCCGGTCAATATGACCTATTTTTACCATCCGGTCAAAATGACCGGATGACTTGTGCTGACAAAGTATTAAATATAATTCAATAAATTGATTGTTGAATTGTAAATAATAGAATCGTTTGCAAAAAAATAACGAGTAGGGTTGTATATAAAAGTCTTGTGAAGAATTTTTGAAACCGGTCATATTGACCGGTTAGTAGTTCTAGTGTTAAAAACCCAGTACCTGATCATGTCTAACCAGATGCTTAACAAAGGCTGTGTTATCAATAAAGCCTTTGAAACATAGCTGACATTTATACGGACAGCTGATATAGTTGTCCGATTTAGACCTCTGTGTCATATCTTCCAACTGCTGTTCACGTGTCAAATGCACTTCAGTCGCGTAGTCTTCGTGAAAACCACGTTTCTTTTTCACCTGAAAAATTCTTCAGTCATTACTAAACTAAAAAGAAAATCTTCATTGCGTTATAAATACAAGAATTGTCGAAACAATTATTTGTCTATGCGACTTCCTGTTAGGGCAGTGGTTCTCAAACTTTTTTGGTGAAGGAAAAAGTCTTAATATAATTATAAATAACTGATTTATATGTATTTATGAATAATCATATTGCAATGTAATATTTAGATGTAACCTTATAATCTCCCTTTGGTAGGTATTTTTTGCAGTATTTTAGCCCTAGGGTTCCGCGGAACACACTTTGAGAATGGCTGCTCTATACTAATATAATAAAGAGGAAAGATTTGTTTTTTTTTTGTATGTTTGTAACGAATTGGCTCAAAAACTACTGAACCGATTTTTAAAATTCTTTTACTATTAGAATCCTACATTATCACTGATTAATATAGGCTATACAAATTACAGGAAAAAGATAAGGATCATTACTAAAACTACAATAATGTAACCGAATGTCCTTTTTATAATATACTAGCAGTTGCCCACGACTACGTCTGCATAATATTGAAGATATAAAGTACTATAAAGTTTAAAGATGTCTCTTATTTCAGTCAACAGAAAAATGCCTTTGTTGCAAAATCTAAATTCTCTGCATCAAACAGCTAGTTTGTAAAAAGTTATACAAACCTAAAAGATTTTACAAACTTAATCTGGCCCTGTTGCAAAATCCGTTCTTTGCAGACGTCAACTAACTATAAACTATCTCCCTGTCAAATTTCATCTTTGTATGTCAAGCGGATTTCGAGAGAATTTCGCTTTTATATTCATTGAATTAGATATGAATTACAATGTGAACTTAAAATAAAATGAAATATATCTTAAAAAACAATTGAAAATATTCTATAGCCTATGTTCATCAGGGATTTTTTACGATTCTAATGGTAAAAGAATTTGCAAATCGGTCCAGTAGTTTCGGAGCCTATTCAATACATACAAACAAACAATCAAATGTTTCCTCTTTATATATATATATATATATATATATAGTCATAATGTAATTTTATAGGTAAGCTTTATATATAAGTAAATATTGTATTTTTGACAAGTCCAAATATTCTAATAGGAATCTATGGATGATATAAAAGAATTCAAGAATATTCCTTACAATACACACCTTGTTACTAATTACTTCTCTATTCTTCTCATTTTCATTAAGTTCCTTCTTAACTATAATCTCTTTCAACGGTACATCATCACTGTCACAGCTGGCAGCATCATCAAAGCTAGGAGTCGCTTCCTCAAACACTTCAGTATCCTCTTTGATCTCAGTTTTATACACTCGGAACTCAATACCCTCACCTTCAGGATTGTAGTTGTGCTGAATCAAATCCGAATATTCTAATATACTTGCTTTGTGCCTGTGTTTTTTTATTATGGTTTCTTTTAAATCTGTCAACTGCAATAATAATTAGAGATGTGCCGATTATGACTTTGGCCGACTAGCCGATTGGGATTACAGTTTAGGGGATTCCCGTGACCATGGGCATAGCCAGCCATGGGCTCAGGGTGGGGCAGCAGTCTAAAATAATATGTAACTAGTAGAGATGTGCCGATTATGACTCACTAGTTTGACGATAGTTTCAAATATCATCACGCAGAATTGCAATATATGTCATTAAATATTATGTTAATTTGTTTTCTAATTAAGATACTAATTTTGTTTGATAAATGTCATCAATATATTTTCTTTACAAGGAAGTAATACATACATTTTATTGAGAAATAGACGCAAAGTAAGAAGTCGGATAGTCGGCGCTTTTTACCGATTAGTTGCAGACTAGTCGCTGACTACGATAGTGGCAGACTAGTTGGAACATCTCTAGTAACTAGCAAATACCCGCGGTCTTACCCTGGCTATTTTTTTTTGTGTTGACTGCCTACTGTCTAGTGTGAACTTTCTTACAGATATTAAGTATTGTAGTTAGTACCTAGATAATTAAGTTTTTTTTAGGTTTGATTATGTACCTTACTGGTCAGAGCCACTTGTAAACTATCACATTAATAAAAAGAAAACAGTGAAGTAGCAATAATATTGAATAAAACCAGTAGCAAGTGTAAACAGAACATGTGCGTGAATGAGATGCAAGATAGAGTGTTTTATGAGCCAGAAAGAGAGTGAAAATGAACAACCAATAAGATGTTTGATAGTTGATACTACCCTCATTCCATTTATTCATACTTACATTCATTTGTTCATTTTGAAATTCCGTCAATAACTGTTCACTTTTTAGACATTGCTCCTTAAATTTTAAGTATTTAATTAAAAATCTATGACATTCAAAACAGATATAATGCGGTCTACCATCTTCTGATTGGATCTAAAAAGAAAAATCAAATAACTTTATATATCCCTACTAATATTATAAATGTGAATGTGAGTTTGTTTGTTACGTTTTCATGCAACAACTACTTAACCGATCATCATGAAATTTTGTACACATATTTTTGGAGGTACTAGAAGTAACATAGGATACTTTTTATTTTAAAAAATATATATTTTTTACTATAGTTTTCAATTGGCTATAGTTTCAGCAGTTTAGAAAATCATATTGACTTATTTCTATTGAAATGATCTCTGATACTTATTTAATGACTTAAATGCGAGTAAAGCCATGGGTAAAAGCTAGTTCCTAATAAATTCACAGCTGAAAAGGCACACTTAGATGCCATTAGATGTATATCTTACAAATAAAAAAGTTTACTAGTAAGCATATAATAGGATGACAGCTATTGTTCCAAACAACCGCCAGCAATGCCAGTTTTGAATCTACAGTGTAAAATAATCAGAAAATAGTTTCAATATTTGGTATAATTAATCTTTATTCTTGTATAAAGAAATTATTACCCTGTATTTTTTTTTTAATTGAAAACATTTTTTTCTGAGTTTTGTAGTATGTCAAAGTAGCCTGCGAAAGTATGTAGTTTGGACAGCCATGGTCTACGCCATAATAGACTTGTTATATTATAGATCATTATAACATTAGTATGTAAATGGGCAATGCCACTATACAGCAGCTAATTTATTCAAAATTCAATTAAATCTCTTGGAAAGTTCACCATTTTTATTTTTTTAGGCTAACTGATAATAATAATTGTCATAATTAAAAAATAACTTCGAAAGAAAACGATTTGTAATTTTTTTTAGTTGTGTTTATTTTCCAAAACTTTCATCCATTTCTTCAATAAGATATATGCAATTAATTTAATATGGGATTACTAAATGCTTCATATTACAAACTTACATCGATGCCTGTAACGTTTAAGTAATATTCTGAAAGGTTTGTGTACAACATCGTGTGCATTTTCACTTCTACAGCCAAACAGGCTCTACAAGCTGAAATTTCACTCATATTTATTAGAAAATAAATCTATATTAAACGTTTATGTCACATATTTAACACAATATATTTCATTTTCATTAAATTTATGTTTATAACGATTACTAATTAATAAATTCCTTCGTATTCAGCCAAAACTTAACCAAACACAAAAAATCAACAAAAACTGAACAATATAACATCGGCGTCTTCATAGTTTGAGACGTTTCAAATTTACTATTAGTAACCGCAAAATTATTCTATAATTTTACTAATGGATTCACTAAAATTAAATTAAAATTAATAGCAATTTTAATATATAACAGGGTGACATAAATTGTTTGTTTAAATATGATATGAATTTTAATTATATACTTCTTTTTCAGAAAATTATACGCTATTTTGTAAGTATAAAATTCAGGCCGTTTGAAGATTATAATACGAATAAATTTAGAATGTACCTGTTTGACAGCTTTTGACGTGGTTTATTCAATTGTATTAGTTCTATTTAAACTAGTCGGATTTTGATGTCACATCTAAAATCATAGACAAATGACATTCGTTGTTATAAAAAGTTTACTGCTCGTCATTATTTTGCAAATTTTCGTTCTAATTTTTTGTTATAGAACTTGTAGTTTAAGAAATAAACATTTTAATTTAAATAAGAAGCTGTAAAAATTATTATTAAAGGTGATATATTTTTAACAATCGAAGATAATTGCTATTTTATAGTGACACAAATGTCATCTCATTTTCAACTGGTGAACTTGTTATTATTGTTGTTTACATGCGAAAATGGTTGAAATATTAATAGTAATTCAGTGAAAATGATTACAAAAAGAGTTTCGGCGCTTACGTCGCACTTCTATTTACGTTATAATAATGTTAATAATTAAAATAACTAAGTCCGAATTGTGATGTTTTTCGATTTAAGTAGACCACTTTCGAAGTCGAGTTAGTGAAATGTTACCGACATTGAGTTTTAATATGGAAGATCAAGCAAATAATTCAAGTAACAACGCGTCAGTCGGCTTCGGCACGCTGTTCGACGAGAGCGTTATTTTAAATGGCGTTAGAAGTCGAAAAAAAAATAGCGAATTGCCGAATTGTCCAGTTTGCAGCTGTACAATAAGAAACGGTGAACTCGAGTCCCATTTGAATTTAGAAGTGAGTCGTTTATATAAGTATTTATTTATAGAAATTATATAAATAACGCTTTGAATTAAACTTTAAAAAACTAATATTTGTATTTTAGCAGACATTTAAAATATAAATACATGTTTGTAGACTGGAGATATGTCCATTTTTAGTTCGTTTCGTTAATAAATTTAGTTTTTAATAAAAAAAAAACATTATTTTGTATTTATTATGTATATGCTAATCACCTGATCATTACTTCAGTGCATTTTATTCCATTTCGTTTACCAATAAATAATAAATCTTTAAACACGACAACCATTAGACAGTAATCAAAATAAAATAGTAATATGTTGCATGTACTTATATATCAAATATCCAGTTTAAATATTAATATGCATTTTTTTCTTTCTGTTATTTATATTTTAATAAGTAATGATTGAAATTATTTCTTATAAATGTTTGTAACAGAAGGAAATAATCTAGATGACAATAAACAGTTGCAATGGATTATTATCATTGGTCAGACATCACGTCAAAAATGATTCAAGCGTGTGATTGGTCTATTTTGTTTCGTATGACTGAGTAATGTTTGAAGTTTTGAACTCTATTCAGTGAATCTATACCTGAGCGTAGTTTCTGAATAGAAAAAGCCTTAACTGTAAAGTAGTCCTAATTTTTTCTTCCAATTGCTACAAATATTTTTTTTTTCAAGGTTTCCGTGTCGTTTTTACAGGTAGATAGGTTAACAAAGCTATCATCTGGTAGTAAAAGGAAATTAAGTCAGACAGGTGTCTGTAGCATAGCTATGCCGGGGTCTAGTGTGGATTCCCCCGAAGACAATGTCGAAGTCATTAATGGTACCGGAAGTGAAGTTTTTCAAGTAAGTATTTTTACATGACTATATTCCGTTTGATGTTTAAGTTAGATTGGTATATTCCAGCCATTCTCAAAGTGTGTTCCGTGGAACCCTAAGGCTAAAATACTGCAAAAAATACCTACCAAAGTTACATCTAAATATTACGTAATATTACATTGCAATATGATTATTTATAAATACATATAAATCAGTTTTTTATAATTATATTAAGGCTTTTTCCTTCGCTAAAAAAGTTTGAGAACCGCTGGTATATACAAATATTATAATAGACAAAATACACTAAAGTTGTAAGTTTGCTTAAAATTCAAAAATCATATTACACGTTAGATGAATATCTTATAGATAATAAAGCTTAGACATAATCTATGTCATTTTATGTTTACCCTTAGGCATATAATAGGATGCCAATGCCCCTATACAGCAGCTATTCTTCTACGTCATAGTAGATTTATTATATATTATTATGACATTAGTATGTAAGTGGACAATGCCAGTATACAGCAGCTAATTTAAATTGATTGTGATAATTTATTTAATTTGTATTTATATGTAAGTTGATGAGTAAAAACACTATTGGAGCCTAATTCTAACTAGAATGAATATTATTGTAACTACCTGCATTTTTGTTAAAGCCTACCTGCATTAAGTTATGTTACTTGATTGTCTATATTATTTTTGTTATATTGAACTACTAATATTTTCATATTATTAAAAGTGACCCAGCTGCAGGTAGTCATAAAATAAAGTAAAAATATCGAAATCAATAATCTATATTTCGCGTAGGCTCTTTAGGTTATTACGCGTTGTCATATGACGAGAAGGAATCACAAGTAACTCGCCAATCATAGGGTGTACAATACAATGTTAGTAGGTAATTTGCAGCATCTTTAAACAATATAAATAAAGCTAGTACCTAAGTATATAAGCTCATCAACCTAGTACAGATGTAAGAAACCATATGCGTGTGTGTTTATTTATAACTTATAGATTTTACCCGTGACTTCGCTCGCATTTAAGTCATTAAATAAGTATCAGAGGTCATTTCAATAGAAATGAATCAATATGATTCCAAACAGCTATAACTATAGTCACTTAGAAACTATAGTATAAAAAATAAAAAGTATCCTATGTTACTTGTTGTACCTCCAAAAATATGTGTACAAAGTTTCGTGATGATCGGTTAAATAGTCGTTAACAAACAAACTCACATTCACATTTATATTAGTAGGGATGTCAGTTAAGAATATCATCAACTTTGGTTACAGCGAGTCCATACGAATAGGATATCCCGTCTCCGAGCGAGGACACGTAGAGCCTCTCCTTCCAAGACAATAGGAGAATGTCCAGTGTGTGATATCCAGCTGCCCATGTCTAAAATACAAAAGCATGCTTTGAGATGTCTCAAAAGGACCGGAGCCCTTGTCGATGATGATATTTCTGATACTAGCGATGATGAAGACATTGATGTGGAGGTGAGTTAACGGCACACTCCCTAAAACGTCGGAAATTAAGTGACTTTGATTGGTTTACACTGTATGTGGCATCACAATGATTTGATGACAATGCCCCTATACAGCAGCTATTCATCTACGTCATAGTAGATTTATTATATATTATTATGACATTAGTATGTAAGTGGACAATGCCCCTATATAGCAGCTAAATCAAATTGATAATTATTAAATTAATAAATTTATTTCATTTATATTTGTATATGTATTGATGAGTAAAAGCGCTCTATTGGAGCCCAATTACTATAAGTAAATAAAATTTAAAAAAAAACATCCCACTCTAAATAACGACAACAATACATAATTATTAAGCAATAAACAGTACTTTGTAAGTTGCTGAAATTAATAAGTACTGTGTGCGTTCTTTATACTTTATTAGTAAATGTGTATGTGTATTAGTAATTTATGATTAAAGGAAATTATTTAAAATTATTTTGCTTATAATTCCCGCTACAACCATTCAGTAATTTGTCTCGATTAATATGGATTTCCGCAAAGTAACGCCTGAAACAACTAATTATAATTTATGATTGTATACTCATAGAATGATGATGCAGCATCGGGGGCGTTTGGTGCTGAATATCAGTGGTGCGGACAGTGGCGGGTGAGGGCGTCGGCGTTGCAGGAGTCGCAGCCGCAGACCGCGGTCAGTTCACGCAGAACATCACAGGACATTGCTTTGGTAGGTTCACTATGAGGAGAAGGACACCCTAAGACGAGTATATATATATATACCTACTAACATTATAAATGTGAGTTTGTTTGTTACCTTTTCATTCAACAACTACTTAACCGATCATCATGAAGCTTTGTACACGTATTTTTGGAGATACTAGAAGTAACATAGGATACTTTTTACTTACAATATATATATATATATATATATATATATATATATATATATATATATATATATATATATATATATATATTTTACTATAGTTTCCAATTGACTATAGTTTCAGCTGCCTGGAATCATATTGATTCATTTCTATTGAAATGATCTCTGATACTTATTTAATGTCTTAAATGCGAGCGAAGCCGCGGGTAAAAGCTAGTATATACTTGGTATATAGTATATATTTTACAGAGGAATAAATTTGTAATACGGCTGGTGATGATTTTAAGTAAGAATTAAATTCTTTGCTTTTATTTACAATTTATCTTAGATTATTCCATTCGGTTACTTTATACAACGTGATGTAGTTAAAGACGTTGGGAACCGGGACAATTTTGCGTTCCGAAGCTTTTTTCGGGGACACCGGGACGGAGAACCGCAAAAAGGGATGTATGGTCACGTTACATATGCTCTAGGAATAATGTTAAAAAATTATTTGACGTAAATCGAGGACTATAGTCTGTCTTATTATTGAAGGTAGTGGATGGTGATGAAGATGTGGAGTTGTATGGACCGCCGCAGTATTCACCGTCGAGGATAGAACCTGGACAAGAGCGGTTGCGGAATGAGGTAAGTCGCTCATTTCACTCAGAATCTATACTAATATATAAAGAGAAAACATTTGATTGTTTGTTTGTATGTATTGAATAGGCTCCAAAACTATTGGACCGATTTGAAAAATTCTTTTACCATTAGAATCGTACATTATCCCTGATGGACAAAGGCTATAGAATATTTTCAAAAACATGGATGAAAATTTCAATAGTGTAACTCAAAAATAATATTGCGTACGCTGCGGAAATTATTGACAATAGAGCAAAGTGATGTACTACAGTTTTATAGAGGACATCAATATCTACAAAAAAAAGTTTGCTATTAGCAGTTATGTCACAATAACTGCTAATTTTATGTTGAAATTTAAACTTCATAGTACTTTATATTTTCATTACTACGCGAACGAAGACGCTGGCAACAGCTAGTCCAATATAAGTTTAAAAGTTAATGTCGGTTCACAGAGAGAGTCGGCAGGTAGTGAGGCTGAAGATAGAGATAGGGAGAGACAAGAGGCTGAGAAGATGGAGCAGAGTGCAGGTGAAAAATGCAACTCCCTGGTCGAAGCTAGTGCTGAGGTTGGTCTTATATGTTTGAAACTAGTGCTAATGTAATCCACAAAGTGAATAAAAGTGAATATGTTTTTGTATTTTCAGACCAGAATACAATCGTTGAAGGCGAAAATTAAAGAATTAGAATCTAGACAGAATATTGAGGTAGTTTTTTTTATATTGATAGCTCATCATGTGACCACTCCGCCTGATGTTACCACAGTCGACTCCACTATGCCGCCTTGAGGAGACGAATGTGCTCTGTCCAAATTGACAGGGCACACTCCTCTCGTTATCCCGGCTACTTCCAAGCTGATCTGAATTTAATTGTAGTTGTGTAAGATAAATGCGTGGATAGATATATGTAAACAAATGCATCTAAGCCAGTGTTTCCCAACGTGGGGCAATTCGAAAATGAACTCGACACTCTTTCGCTCTTGGCCATTTGAATGCAATGCTAAATTTTGGTGCCAAATTTAACGAAAAAAGCAAATTCCTAAATAATTATTAGGTATAATTTCTGGTGTATATATAAATAGGTGGAGCACGGCACAAAAAAGGTTGGGAAACGCTGGTCTAAGCCCTTTAATAGTTGACGGTAAACTAAGGAACTACCCTCAATACATATCTTATGAGTTATTGGCATCGAAGAATAATTTCATATTTTAGTTTATTAATTCTTCCATCAGATTTATCACTTGAATCTCTAACAGCGCCCTCTATTTTTATTTTTTTAAAGCTAATAAAAGTGAATATGAAACCTGGATGGAGATATATAAAACTTATTCTACGACTAAAATATGCTGTTTTTCAGGCAAAGTGCCTAATATGCTTGTCGCCGCACGTTTCGCCCGCTGTCTCGATACAATGCTGGCATGTCTACTGTGAGGTGAGTACTTGTCTGTGGTCTTCACTCTACAATTTCCCTGCATGTTATGAAATGTCAAAAATTCATAGAGTACTGTTGACATATAGTAGAGTATCTTGTCTATTAAAGGCGAAGCGACTTCTGTAGGTTACTAGATTTTTTTTTATTTATATACTTTTAGCAAATGGGCTCCCAATAGAGCGCTTTTACTCGTCAATACAAATATAAATGAAATAAATTTATTAATTATCAATTTGATTTAGCTGCTGTATAGGGGCATTGTCATCCTATTGTATACCTAAGGGTAAACATTAAATGATATGGGTTATGTCTAAGCTTTATTATCTATAAGGTATTCATCTAACGTGTAATATGATTTTCTTGAACTGATAAAGAGGGAGGCTACTAATATCATCGGGCACTTTATTATATGACTTTATGCCAACTCCTATGAAACAACGATTTATGTGCAGCTTATTTGAGCTGCAAATATTTCTGACAGATATATCACTATTTTTTATTTTTTTAAATAAATAGGAACATCATTTGTCGTTTCAGGTGTGTTGGTTAGAATCACTGAGAGCTAAGAAGATATGTCCACAATGTAACGCTATCACTACCACACAGCATCTCAGAAGGATATATATGTAGAATTCGGTTTTAATTGTTCTATAATGTACTGTGGGCTTATCACGAATTTAGTCTGGCTTTCGAATCGAGCTGTCACAAGTAAAACGGATTCGTTAGCAATCGGGATCATGAATTTTTACTAACGACTAACGAGCACCAGCAATCTATCAAATGAACGAAAATTAACAAAAAGTATCTAAAATATTGTAGTTCCAAATCCGCACGCGGTGGCGCTGCTCAAATTTCCATACAAATCGCTTGAAACGAACTTGGTTCGAAAGCCAGACTAAAATTCGTGATAAGCCCACTGAACTTAAAGAACGCTCAAGTGCTGTGCTATGGATTGACACTTGAGCGAGGTTTGAGCTGTCAAAGTGACAGTCTGTGCGTCTGTCAATTTGACAGTTCAAAATAATAGTATAAGCGATTGCCGTAAGATATAACGACCTATATGACCAAGGGGAGTAATGTGAAGGATAATAAATTTTTTTTAATTAATAAAATTGTTTTGTAGTTTTTTTAAATTTTGGCTGGAGTCAGGACCATGCGGTAGTGTAGTGTTTAGTGTAATTTAGTTTTAAAATTATGCCTTTTCTCAAATTGTACAATAAAAAGTAAATAGAAGTATTTTTTAATAAATAATTGGTTTTTTTTTCCTTGTAAGAAATATCTGTTTTAAAGGAAATTATTTTGCTTATGGTCGCGCCGTTTACTGGGTTTGAATTCAAATAACATGCACATACCCACCTGCACCACTCACAAACTCGCACGTACGCATAAACTACCCTCTATCACCCCTACTTTCCACGTCCTTTCCTGAAGCCTATCAGTCAGCTGAAGGGTTAGTTGAAAACGGATACCGCAAGGCGATACACGCCACCACCCTCGAAGAAGTCAAAACCTCGTAATCTGTCGTGTGGGAAGGATTTGAAGATAGTGTAAACCAGCGCAATATACAGTCCACTTCAAAATCTAAGGAGATCAGCGAGCTACATCACCAACAGGTTTGACTGATTTTCCTTACACCTCCTTACCGCATAAACCGCTGCAACAGCTTATAATACTACTATATAATTATTTAAAAAATTATTGCAAGTTGGTGGAGGTTATTTTCCTTCATCGACCTAATGTAACGGGAATTATAAGCAAAATAATTTCCTTTAATATGGATTTCCGCTAAGTAATGCCTGAAACAATTATATCTGTTTCATATTCGAGCTTTGATCTGAATCACTTGGACATATATGTGCTTAAGTATATTGTTTATTCTGAAAGAAAAAAGTGGATATATACTAGAGCATAACTCCTAGTATAAACACCCCACTAAAATTCAGGATAACATTGCTTTAGTATCTTTTTGAATATAGGTCTACTAAAGGCAGTATTTGATAGTATGCAAAGCAGATCACTGTTGAAATGAAAAGAAAGATCTCAGATACAACCAATTATAACAAAAACACCAAGTGTTACAATATACCAGTGGTACCCAAAGTTGTCCCTGCTCCCACCCTCTCTCTTGGTATATAAATATTAGTGTGAGCATTACTCTGAGATTCCTTAATAGTGAGTCTTGTTTGTTCCAATTAGAATGAAAAGCATTACCAATATGAATGAAGGAATGTTCTATCAATACATACATACGTATCACTACAACCAAATACACTAAAAATAAAACCAAACTTAGAAAATAAAGTTAATATAATTAAAACGCAGCAGTTTTTCTTCTTTTAAAACTAGACGGTACATTTAGAGGTAACTTTAACTGGACCAACTTTCTGGAGCCTACTGTCACTACATGGGCCCCTATACCCCTGACCTTACTGGAAGTTGTCAATAACGACATTTTGACAGCTTTCGCCAGCTCGACAAGTTCTAGATTGAAATTATTAATGATAAGTGAAAAGACGACGGCATGACACAAGGCTTTATCTTTCAACTGGGTTGGTCTATTTCTTCTACCGTTTGCTATCAAACTAAATTGAGTCAATACAAGTTCATTTAGACTACAAGAAACATTGCAAATAACAAAACTTTTTTTACAAATTTCTTTTGAAGTTAAATTGTACATTTTAAATAAACAATTTGCATATAAACCTAACACTTTATGCTTTGGGTTAAGAGTCCTTGTTGAAAAAATTTGTTCCATAAACGGGATCAACTCAGAATCCAGCTTTTGGTTTTCGATTTCTGCATAAATTCTATTATATTCATCTTCGGTTAAAATCTTGTTTATGGCAAATACTTCTTCGACGGAATTCGCGTCGCGGTTTATAGGAGGTATGTAAATCTCTTCGGTATTATTTGCGCTGTACGCGGCTGTATCTAATTTTTGAGTTTTTATGTTTAGTCTAGCCTTTTTTATCTGTCCGTCCACCACTGTAGAGTTTACCTTTAGTTTTTCCCGCGCTTCAACTGTACGTATCTGTTTCTTTGAACCAAACTGTTTGCTAAGTTCCAAGAAGGATGTGTCCTGATTTTCTGACTTTTTAAAGTTATCTTGTAATTCTGGCTTCAACTCCACAGATGAAGTTTCAATCACACGCACTTTATTCGTTAACGTATCTCGCACTAAAAGATAAGTGTTGCTTAAATCGTCACTTAATTCGTCTCCGGTGTAGACCATATCGTTTAGTTTAGTTACAACTTTTTTAGGTTGAGAATATTCATCGCTAAAAAGGTAACACTCGCTCTCTTTAAAATTATCGTTCGTATAACCATTTCGGAAGGTAAATATTATGGGATTCACTGTCGCTTTAGGATAAATATCTTCTATTTTCAATTCAACCATTTTCACTTATAATAATAATTTTAAAAAACACACGAACTTCTCCATTTACATGCTCGTAACTAGCGTCGCTGAGGTTATGTTTGACTTTTAATATTTCTTGACGTAGGCTCTGGACAATTTTAAAATAGACAAATATTTACTATAAAATATATTAATTTTAATTAACATACAAATAAAATTTAATTAAATAAATAAATACTAAGTTATAAAAAAATATATCTATACTAACTGCAATTTGAAATAACTAATGAATGGACCAATATAACTATTATACGACTAATACGTGATGTAGCGTCTCATTTGATAGATATGTTTTGTCTTTATCTAACACACGTAAGTTGTAAGCTGAAATAGCGAACAGAACGTTTGACAGCTTTGACAATAATAGTCGTAAATCTGTCGTCTTAAATTGAGAAGCTAGAAGTAGCTTCTGTTTATTTTTATTTTGAAATAGCTTTAAGATATTTATTTGTGTGTTAAAAAAGTTTAATCGAGTTTTATTTATGATAAATTACGTTTTATTAGTCAATAATATTCAATAATACGATAATATGGTGTCCTATATAAATCTTTTAAAGAGATTACGTTTTACGGACTTTATCTACAATAGTTTTACTATTTAATTAAATTACAATGCGGTGTTGTGTGCCTAGTTGTAAAAATGACTCGCGGAGAATATCTAAATCACAAGGAATAACATTTCACGTGTATGTATTGAGTAATACGTTAGATTCTAAACAGAATTTACTTTTTAGTAATGAACTGAGCTTTTGATTTCTTTGACAGTGATACTGTCTTAATTTATTTGAAAATAAGGGTTGGGTGCGAATCTCCTTCGCAACAATTTAATTTTGTACATACCTTTAAAACACGTAATTCCATGCCAGATAGACAGATTTCCACGTTAGAAGACCATACATATCCTAAAAAGTGGAAAAAAATTAGAAAAACATTCACATACCGTTGCATAGTTTTGTGCATTTTGCTATACGTTCCGTCTAGTTTTATACGATTATTTCGGCACGAATCACTGTAACGAACCTCAATGAACTATTTTTGCATCACCATTTCTCATAATTCACAAAATAACACCCTCATAAACTTATTACCAAACTTGTTTTTGATACTGGCGATGACTGAAGACATTGCTTTTTTGAAATTTCATTTTAAGGCAATTAAATTTTCTTAATTATTAATCAAATTTATTAATTATCAATAATATATTGATTTTTATTATTATATGTAGTTGAATACGCTTTAAATAGCATATCATAAATGACAGACATATATTTTTTTAAATTAATAGATTTCCGATAGAGCAGTCTCTCCGTAACTCGTGGCTCCGAGCTGTCGGTAAAGAACATTGGACCCCAAAAGAGAGAAGCAGCGTGTGCTCGGTACACTTCTTGAATGAAGACCTTTATGAGACAAGAAGCGGGTTGCGGAAAGTGCGACCTGGAGCCGTACCTCTTATTATGCAGGTAGTTTTAATATATATGCCATTGAAATGTTGAAAGTTAATAAATAATAAGTCTTTAAACATGGTAACGATTATACAGTAATCAAATTAAAATATTAATACAAAGCATTAATATGCATTTCTTTATTTCTGTTATTTATATATTAATAAGTAACGATTGAAACAATTTCTTATAAATGCGTGTAACAGAACGTAATGACAGCTAGGTGACAGTAGACAGTTGCAATGGATTGTTATCATTGGTCAAAAATCATGTTAACATTTTTGAAGTGTGTGATTGGTCTATTTTGTTTCGTACGACTGAGTGACATTTAAAATTTTGAACTATACTTAATGAATCTATGCATGAGTGTAATTTTTGAATATGAAACTTAGCATATTGATGTCAATGGTTATTTTACATTTCAATAACATTGTAGGTAGTTGTAAAATATTGCAATATTACAATGGTGTGTTTAACACGTTAATCGCCACGATAATATCAGAAAAATTTTCACATGGGCCATGGTAACTTTATTAGATAATTTAGTTAAAAATGTATTTTTTCAACTGAAACAATATACCATTATATAACTATGTTTATTTTATTTTACTGTTTGTAGTAAGCTAAGAAATTTTCAGATTTTGTTTCTGATAGGCCGAGCTCTCGAAACATAATGCAAATGTATCGTTTGCGAACTTCTTAGCGTCAGACACATATGACTGACATGGATTATGTAGAACTTCTTAGCGTCGGACATCTGTGATTGACGTGGCCTTCTAGCAAATCGCGTACGTCAGACATATATGACTGACATCGCTCACGTAGAATTTCTTAGCGTCAGACACATATGACTGACATCGCTCACGTAGAATTTCTTAGCGTCAGACACATATGACTGATATGGCTTATGTAGAACTTCTTAGCATCAGACACATATGACTGACATGGCTCATGTAGAACTTCTTAGCGTCAGACACATATGACTGACATGGCTCATGTAGAACTTCTTAGCGTCAGACACATATGACTGACATGGCGATTAACGTGTTAAACATAATACTACATTTCTTGAATACGCCTTGAATGAAATATCACATGGGATGGATGATGATGAATGATGGTTGTGATTTCTACTAGATGATCTATTTGTGATATGTCAATGGTGTAACTCGCAGATAAATAAAGAATTAGAAGACTCGAATGTCCTTTTTTTGTTACAGAACAATATACAATCCGAATTTGAGACAACGACCGATTTTAAAGTAAGTGTACGATAGTAATGAAGTCAGATGTTAGTTGGTGTTAAACAACAGTGGTGACATCTATCCGTGAAATAAATTACTGTAATGATATTCAAATAGATGTTTTAATAGTATTTTTTTAAATAACAAACTTTATTATATGGGATCCTTGTGCCTGACCTGTACTGGCTTCGCCTATCGAGTAACCACTATTTCAATTCACTCAATAACAGTGGCGTAGCGTAGGGGGGGCAGAGGGTGCGGCAAAATTTCACAGTAAATAATAAAATATATTTTGTAAATATTTGAACCATTTCATATTTTTAACGTAACTATAAATTCGTACCGATTGAAAAGAGCACGGATTTTTTTTGATTTTGTTTTGTTGATTTGTTCTTGCCCAAAAGTTCTCTAGAATTAATGTATAGTATACATTAAATTGAAATACCTAATTAAGAGGGCGGCAAAATTGTCTTCAACGCCACTGCTCAACAATTCAGCAGCAACTCCCCTTATCAGCTCTCTGACAAGCCTTTCAAACAAAATCAACCAAATTCCTGATTCTAAATATGTTCAAATTAAAACTGACAATTATCTTTCAAATTCCAATTGTACAAAAACTAACCTACGTCGTCAATGTTTCGTTTCTTTATTATTATGTTAAGGCTTCTATATATATCGTGGTATCCTATTAATATGGTAGGTTATATACAAAATCGCAATTTAAACTTGTCATTGTGCATAGTTTGTTTGTGTAGATTCTTCGTTGTTGTATTGAGTATCTCTGAAAGCATTATCATGAGATGGAGAATTATATTTTGAAGGTAGTTCAACTAAATGTTAGTTTCAACTATGCTAATATGCCTGGCTAGTTGTAAGGGTTTTTTAGTTTGGGTCATTTAAAAGACTTCTCCTTTCTCCAGGTGTGCAGAGTATGCCTGGATATGGAAAGCAGGATTATATCAATCAAGCAATACCGCCTGGAATGTACTTTTGAGGAGCTTACTGGTATATGTGTGAGTATTTTTGTGGTCAAAATCAATTTTTTTTTTCCGCTGAGAAAAATATTTACGTACAGTAATGCCCCGCTTTACGCGAGGGATACGTTCCGGAAAAAACTGAAATTCCCGCGACCATAGAGAAAGTTGATGACGACATTGTTTATACGCACTCTTTCAATTTGTATTTCGCGTTATAGTGAAACCGCACATAACGGGATCGCGTAAAGCGGGGTATTACTGTAATTTTAATGTATTTTTTTCAAATTGATCATTTTTGTTGCCTCAAAAAAAGCATTGTTGTTCCGATTTTATATACCGTAAAAGAAAACAACAACCAACTTCAAAATACATAAAACTGATACTTAGACTTCTACCAAATATATAAAATAAAAACAAAATATATTTTTCCCCCATTGTCATACTTTACAGGTCAGGCTGACTCAGCGTTAAAGAATTTTAATTTTAATTTTTTTTTTCATATTATTTTTTCTTAACGTATTATGAACTTAATTTAAAGATTTCATCAAAAAATTCCAATGTTTTCGACGCTTGGGAAGTAATGGGTTAATACCACATTTTTTGCTCTAAGTGTATCGATGTTTGTACCTCCACATTGTACCTCCGCACTGTACCTCCACATTGTACCTCCGCACTTTACCTCCGCACTGTACCTCCGCACTGTACCTCCACATTGTACCTCCGCACTGTACCTCCACATTGTACCTCCGCACTGTACCTCCGCACTTGAGGTTGTCATTTTACTTATTATACTTATGTTTCAGATTGACGAAGATGATAAATTGCCTCAAGATTTGTGTATAGAGTGTGTTACAAGGTTGATGAAATTTCGCGACTTCAAAACGAAGAGCTTGAAAGCGCATGCCTTGTTGAATAAATTACTCGAGCTGCATAATAGCGTGAGTAGTACATCACTATTTTGGGACATCACTATTGTCCATATG